>JAUMHN010269450.1:0-43575 GCA_032360265.1 Heliamphora ciliata
AGGAGTTAAGTTTTGAAAATATCTTTTGAAAATATCTAACTCCAAATATTTATAGGTCTCCAAAATATCTTTTTTTTAAAATTTTTGAAATTCGCATCGTAACTCGACGTGGCCCCCGGGACCAACCCCTTATGCTTGAAATAACCAAAACGTGCATCAATACTCATATAGGCATATCAAAGCGAAAAATGCTAAAAAGGGCTTCAAAACACCTAACATGCATATATATCAAAATCAAACGGTACAGGGCATCACAAATTCACTGTTGTATTCCAATGTATATCAAAAATGACACCTTCAAATACACGTTGCTAAACTTGGACATTGATCACTTGGGTTACACACATTACCCCCAAAGTCGCCCATGCCTTCACAGTCAAATAACTACCACAAACTTAAAACTGTATCACTACTTGCACTGCATCACTCCAGCCCTTCAACCTTCGAAATTGACACTGCCACCTGAATTTCATGAATCACTAGGGCTAAGCATATAACAGGAATCAAACCACACCTTATAGGAGCACACTCACCAATACAAACTGAATCGCATCATTCTTCTTGACGCCACACACATACCCATCGGTCTTTCGAGTCTACAACGCTCCAAACTATTTAATTATTGGTCTTCCATACTTATATTACATCACTAACCCGCGTTATCATATACATTCGTGCCTTCCCTTCGAACGGTTGAACCATTCTTCGCACATTAAGAATTTTGAGAAATCCAAAGCTCCAAACAGAACACAATCCTAAACTCACAAGAGTCTATCAAAATCCAACATGTGAATATCTTTGTCGCAAGGCCTCAACAAATTTTCCACTTTGCTATGAGCTAAAGGTACACACATATCCCCATAAGTCAAAACATACTGCATACAACGATTAACGATTCTCAATTAATCAATGTAGAAAAGATTCTATGCCTCAACACTAACTTCCTTATCTACAAGATAAACACTCCTGATTTACCCACTCAATCTCAGACAGAACGCAACTCTATGCACATATATTTACCCAATAGAGCAAACAAACTCCATCCAGGAAGCCCATGAGGAACTATCTTCCGATCACCCAATTCAGTAGTACCTATGCACTAGGTACACACTCACGGATCATAACACAAACACTATTCCACAAAGACGCCCATCTTCCCAAAACCACTAGATACTGTGCCTCAACCTCAACATACTCCTAGTACCCATTAACACTTGGCCTTCACAGTATCCTGTAAGTCTCACCTTGAGGTCGTCCAGTTCATAGCCACACAGCTACCGTCAACTCTGATCATGATACCCAGGTCATCTGTTGCACTTAAGCTGTTAACTTTCTTACCTTATTTGCACACATACGAACATCGTCAATTCTCATACCTTGTACTAGACATTTCATAGGACTCTACATGCTCGTCACCAGTCATACACGGAGATATAATGTCAATGTTCCCATCGCGCAAAACCTCACCTTATAAGGTTGTGCTTCACTAACCTAACTCCTACTAGGAAAATCTTAGTCATGTAACGGCCTTAAGCTCATTATCCAAGAAACTTACGTGGAAAGCGTACGACACTAGACAAAAGAAAATCAATTCCTAAAACCTTTTATCCAATGTTAATAATAACTTCTACAATCACACAGATGCTTCCCGCACTCTCGTTTTCAGGTATGCATCTATTATAGACATCTTAACCCACAGTTTCTCACCTATCGCCCCAAGCTACCCAAGCCACACGGTATACTACTGAACTTTATTACTTCATATTTCATTTTCCCTGAGTGAACAACGACATACCCTTCTGTGAACCTGTGGTCGGATACAAGTAATCTCCAAACATATCATACTCAAAACACGCCATCTTAGAACTAGGCCAACCACACCATCGAACCCTTCTATGTTCTTTTTAAACCTCATATCTCCGACAAGTTTCCAAACACGGTCTCCTAATTATGAGGGTAACAACTAAACCATGGTCCTGCATTATAGGAATCTCACAGAACTAATATTCGAGCATCTTCTCACGCAAATAACTTAATCACTAAACTTCCTTAGGGATCTCACTCAATGAGAACTCAAGCTATCGACATTCCACACAAACCAAACTATGTCTTCAGAAACATCACCCAAACGCTCGGGTTTACGGGGTAAAGCAGATGGGCCCGTGCTCATATGTTCCAACATTTAATTCTCACTAAGGAAGGATAATCACACTCGGTTTGAAAGAATGTTAATCACTAATCTTGTAAAGATAGTCTTGTAAAGACATCAGACATCATCATACAAATGTTGTCGGCCACCCTTCACGACGAGCATATCTCTCGTCGCGTTAGGTCTTCACACCAAGGATAACGCCACATATATTCACATCATTTTAGCACATCTACTTACGGGTCACGTCATACTAACAAGCAAACAAGTAGGCAAAACTATGCTATAGTCTTAAGCTCACAACTCCGGTACATCCATCAAAAATTGTAAAACATTTAACTAGAAGCACTTATCTCTTTCGTCACCATACACGGACTACCAACACACAGCTGCCCAATCATGAAAGCAACTACACATCACACGAACAAACGATCCTCGCTCACCAACTTTAAACCCAAGACACCACCCTATTGCCCGCCCCATAAGCATAACACAACCCTACCACAACCAGACTTTAAGCCGAATATAGACCACTACCATCATCCTCTTAAGGGGTCTCTTTCTATCAATAAATTTTCTTAAAATGATCAAACCAGCCACACCAACAACATCTATCACTTGTCCCATTAGCCTCATACACTCACATTAACATTCTTACCATATACCATACATTCCACATAATTTCCTATTATTGAGAACGATGACCCAAGTCACAAAACTCTTCTCCATAAAACATTCCAAATGACCTCGAATCTTCGTTCACCACATCACAACAATCATCAATATACATCTCCTCTTACGTACACGCACATCACTCAACAACTAACGCATCGATATCATCTTCATTCCATATACTCTTTCCATATACGCTATTAACTTTTATCAAGAAACACAACTCAGCATCACGCTAGAAAACTACAAGGGTCATGAATCCAACCTTCAAAATCACATAATACCACGGTGGTTATCAACAACACCTCTCAGGGTAAGGGACATTCCCAATCACGTGTCCAAGCACAAACTTCCTAACACACTTTAGGCCAGAGATTATTACGCTCCCATCCACTATGTTCCTGTCCACTGTGTTCCCGTTCATACCCAATCTCGGGGTACATGGCTCATAACATAATACGGCTCATGACGTTCAAAACCCTCAACGTGCCTAAAACCACACCTCATATCCATCCATAACCAACAACCTCCAAGGGGTTTCAAACAACCTATCATACTTGTTCATCAAATTACTGGTAGCTCAACACATAACGAACAACTAACTACGGTCACCCTCGACTCACATGGATACTACATACTCCGAACAGTCATTGCTCATCTCTCGAGCTTACACCCACCACAATCACTGACCACTGGATTGTAATTCCACCATTCATATCACCATTCAGATCACAACTCATCCTAGCCCCACGGGCATAACCCCTATAACAAAGATATCACGACACCCAACTTGGTCAAGCTCAATCTAACCTCTTAAAGTCAAGCTACCCACTACTTAGCACCTAGTCACATCACATTAACACATTTTTACATACCGAGGGAAAGCCCCGGAGCAATGCGACAATCTGAGCAACTAATTCAGATTTCTTATAGAAAGAACGTTGGCCAAACGCTTTTCTATTTTGACCCCCAAAATAGTTGATCAGATGCCATATGGTATGCCACATCACCCCAAGACTTAACCCTCCATGGTCACATAAACACATAACATGCGCAACACAATTCAATTGCAAACCCACGCAAGCACACAACTCATGCCATGTAGTAGTGTCTAACCTCGTCAAACAGGTCACATACTATGGTCATGGATACTTTCTACGGCTCTAGGTATTCGAACTTAGAGCTCTAATACCATTCTATCACGCTCTGAACCCCGGGGAGCCGTGAACCAATCCCAAACTGACCCATATAAGGAATTATCTAATTAAACATTCGTTTCAATAATGATTTGAACTCAAAATGCATTTGGAAGAAAATAAAAATTTTTGTTAAGTAACCATATCCTCATACAAAATAAATTACAAATAAATGCTTTGGGTTTTCAAGTGTCCTTTACAATAACATTATCATTACAGTAATCCATCTCTACTTATATACAAACATGATATAGAACACAAAATCTTTCTTCAAGCACTTTCTCAAAGTGCATTCCTTGCCCTGGTGTTGCCCCTGGTCCTCAAGACTTGAAATGGTTTGGTAAACATACGTGAGCCGAAACTCGTAGGATATAGATTAACTCAGATGTAATGCATGATTTGTGAGGTGTGATAGGTGCAACCGAAGTAAGATGCAAATTTTCACCAATTTGTTATTCTTTCGCACGCACACACCCACGCACGACCACTTGTTTCCATTTATTCTTTCATATCATCCATATCATCATTCCATTATCCAATTTTTTGCAAAAATCATTTCACATTTTAGTTACCCGATTTATCACAAAATCGTATCACATCTAATGAACTGGCATCGGTTGAAGCTTATAGAAACCCCTCCTTATTAACCAATAGGCTATGCGAAGTTATTGGGTAATAGATAGTTCCATAACTCACCACGACGCAACACCACATTTCGGGGGCTAATCCATGGGCATGTGGTCCCCATCTTGAGCAGGATTTCGGTCTTTCACCGCGAACCCGCTAGGCCAACTTAATCCACATCAATCCATACGGTTCATTATTCCCGATACCATCATTTTTCAAAAGCCTAAGAGTCCAACCCACAACTAGTTCCTCTCCCCAAATATTTTTTCATAGTACCTCTTTTTAATTTTTACATTTCAACTTCCCATTTTATTTCGAATCAAGTCTTCTTTTCAATCATTTCTTTCAATTCAAATGCCATCATAAATTTTAACACATAAGTTCTCATAAATCACATTCCAACTATCAACTTCATGAAATGCCAACGCATAATTAACTTACACATGACCACATCATTTGAAACAAACAGAAGACACCCACCATAAGCATATACATGTATATACAAGTTAAAATCCATGTTTTCTTTCCAAAGCTTCAAAATCTTAAGGATAACCATATCACGACATAGCCCATAATTACCCATAATCATACTCGTTCTTAAAACCTTAGTAATATGTCGAAATCCCATCTTTATCGCAAACACAACCAAATGGTAAGATACTAACATCCCAACCCAAGTATAGTATAGTAGGTATATTCATAGCCCAAGGGATAGGGAATTTGATGAAAAGGTTCAACATTGATGAAAATATACTTTTTCAAAGTATTTGGCCAAAATCGGGTAAAAAATAGTTAAGAAAATTTGACATACCCTCACTATTTTAATCATAACTTTTTCTACAAAAAAGACTTTTCTTCTGAGAGTTGTCTTGTTGGAATGAGGACTTCCCGGGCTTCGACTTTAGTACAAAAACGACCCCATTCGGAGTCCGAATGAGGGAGATATAATAAAATAAAGTTGGCCCTGCGCAGTCAGTTCGCTCGAGCGGACGTCAGTTCGCTCGAGCGGACGTCAGGCGCTCGAGTGCCTAACTCTCTACCAGTTGAGTGCTCGAGCAGACAGGGCTCCGCTCGAGCGCGTCGTCGCCCAATAAAACCCTAGATTTGCCCCTGTTTTGAGTTTCTAACTTCAAAATCCTTAACCCTTCATCAATCAAGTCTCAAATCTCAATTTCCACCATAAAAATAGTGGATTTAAACTTCATAATCCCTTTTTATGCAATGATTTCTCAAAATCATGGTTAAACGTTTCTTAAAAACCCCCCAATTACCCAACCCCCCCCCCCCCCCATTTCCATCAAACCCAATGCAATACACCCATAAATCTTTCATTCTATCCATCAAACATGAAATCAACTCTATTTTTATGCATATAAACAAAATATCAACCCAAATCTTAGCACGCGTATGAGAAAATCTATATCTTACCTCAGATTTGCTCAAAAGCTTGAAATTCCTCCAATTTCTCCCTCCTAGGGTTTGGATCTTGAGTGTGCTTGCCTCTTTGATGCTCTATCTTTTACCTCCTTGCTCCAAAGCATACTTTCCATCCTTGATATCTTCCCATCAAGCCTCAAACTTCAATTTGCATGGTGAAGGATTAGGGCTTCATGAGAGAGATGAATTTTCTCTCACTCTCTCTCTCTCTCTAAAAGAGGATGAAGAAGAGAAGAAGATGAGGAGAAGAGAAATTTCAATCTCACGTGGCTGGACGGTGGGGCTCTACATATATATATATACATACTCCCAACTCTTCTCCAATGTTCTAGAATTCTCCAAGCATTTCCCGATAGTTCGCTCGAGCGGATACCCACCGCTCGAGCGGTGACCCCTGAAGGAGAATTCCACGAAATTCCTTAAACCTCATCTCTAACTTCCAATTTTACTCACATTATATTATTCCGAATTATCCATTAACACAACCATATCAATATTGCTCATCACCATGCATCTCAATTTCATTATCACATATTATTAATTTGACTATTATTAATAAAAAATTTTATAGTACCTATGCCCACATTTAATTCGGTTTCTTCTCTTATCGAAAATATGAAAATAAACAGGTACTGGGTCCTCACATTGTTAGGGTTGGTATACTAAAAATTATATTTTTAGTATTTAATTTTATTTTAATAAAATTAATTTTTTATTTTATGAGAATCTTTATGAGTAATGTATGTATATTATATTTTTAATGTTATGCATGGATGTCCGATATTCTGTATAACATTCAATCTGGTGTGTAGAGTACGATTTGCACACAGAAGATTAGATTTTAAGTTCTTACAGAATATAAGTTTTATGTTCACAGTTTAGATAGAAATGGACTTACCATCGGTACAACTGTCGCACAGAGTTTTAGTAGGTCTATCTTGGTTACGGAGAACAGATAATAGTGTCGTCTATTATTCTGGCTCTCTGTGCTAGTACACTTTATGTGTTTTGAACGAAATATTTGGGGTAATTAATTTTATACTGACTATATAAATTAATTCATATCCCAAGGTTATTATGAATAATGCTTATCCTTTTAATCCTGAAATAATTATTGATTTGCTTATATTTAATATTCGTTGTTTTGATTCATTAAAGGGTGCAATCTTATACGGGTCTATATTTTTGGTGAGTTAGATAGTGGTATTATTTATATGGTAAATATTAATTATTGATAGAATTTATGTCTCGAAAGATCGGGATTGACGATACCCTCTTAAGGAAGCTTATAAATTTTGACCGAGCCAAACCCTACAGGTGGATTTGATTATCTGGAGATCATATAAGTTAAGCAAAATGGCTTAAAGAATATCAAGATACCAATTAAATTAAATTGTCCAGTATCAAAAATCTTAATGTGAAGAGAAATGGTAAGCATTTAATAACAAGAGCTCAATGCTAGATGAACTTGAGATTATGGGTCAGAGTGCAATTATAGTTCTTTAGTGGTGTAAACTGTAATTCAGTGTTTTATAGAAATTGCAAAAATCGCTACTAGTTTTCAATAATTATAGATACCGCTATAAGGTTTTTCTTAATTGCAGAAACTGCTGATACGTGTCTGTGTTCCACTGGAAGTCTTACTCATAATTACTCTCTAGGACTCTGCTGTAGCCCTATAAATATGCAGGTACACTGAACTAGTTTCATAACTTGTCTTCTAAGACTAAAATTATTCTGGTTCTGTTGGTACGAGTTCTTGGAGGATTATAACTCACACTATATCCGAGAATCGCATTAGAGAATACAGTAAAAGATTTGATAAGAGCTTCAACATAGATTCAAATTATAGTTGAAGATTCGACTAGTAAAAAGGTATTCTTCTAAATTAACTTCGGATACACGGGTTTTATTTTCATCCTTCGTCATCAAAAATTTTATTTGAAACTCGTTTTGGCGTTTGCCCATCTAGTTAATTTTTTTAGATAATCATTTGCAAAAATAAAGATCTTGACAGTTTTACCTCCAACAGCTAGTACACAGACGCAGATAATACCTCGGCGTAGTGGGAGGGTTATTTATCAACCCGATTGGTATATATTCTTGGGAGAATCTTTTGATAAGATCCCGACAGAACTAAATACGAAACCCTATAACTACAATGAAGCAGTCCAGGACAAAGATGCAGACTTTGGAAAAAGGCTATGAATTTAGAGATGGAATCTATATATTCTAATCAGGTCTGGGAACTTGTAGAACCACCAGAAGGGATAAAACTCAATGGATGTAAGTGGATCTACAAAAGAAAGAGAGGAGCAGATGGATAAGTTGAAACCTTTAAAGCTAGACTTGTTGTAAAAGGGTTCACTCAAAAAGAAGGAATCGATTATGAGTAAACCTTTTCGTTGGTAGCTATGCTTATGTCTAACCAGATTCTCCTATTCATTGCGGCTCATTTTGATTACGAAATTTGACAAATAGATGTCAAGACAGATTTTCTTAACGGAATTCTAAACGAGTGTATCTATATGATATATCCAGATAACTTCATAGCGAAGGGCTAAGAGCACATATTGTGTAAGCCTAAGATCTATTTATAGACTTAAGCAGGCATCGAGATTTTGGAATACTCGATTTGATCAAGCCATAAAGTCTTATAGTTTTGATTAGAGTCTAGATGAGTCCTGTGTATACAAGAAGCGCGACAGAAGCATGGTAGTCTTTTTAGTACTTTATGTAGATAATATCTTGCTTATTGGAAACGATGTGGGGGTGTTATTTTTGGTAAAAGTATGGTTATCTGGGAAGTTTAATATGAAGAACTTTGGAGAAACCAGTCACATCTTTGAGATTAAGCTTTTGCGAGATCGAAAACAAAGGATGTTGGGTTTAAAACAAGTAAAGTATATCGATGATATCTTTGCTCGTTTTAGCGTACAGGATTTTAAGAAAGGATTTCTCCCTTTCAGGCATGAAATCACTCTATCCAATGATTAGTGTTCTAAGACACCTGATGAGATAGAGAAGATGAAGGCGGTTCCTTATTCTTCGGCAGTAGGAAGCCTAATGTATGCTATACTTTGCACTAGACCCGACATCTACTTTGCCATTGGCATGGTTAGGAGATACCAGTCTAACCCAAGGTAGGAGCATTAGACTACGGTAGAGAATATAATCAAGTACCTAAAATGGACTAGGAATTATATGTTGGTTTACCAGGTAGGTATCTAGTACGTTTGGGGTATGCAGACTCTGATTTCTAGTTAGATAAAGATTTCCATAAGTCTACCTCAGGATATGTATTTACCGTAGAAGGTGGAGCTATTAATTAGAGGAGTATTAAGCAGCCTTGCATTGCTAATTCTACTATGGAGGCCGAGTACGTGGCACCTTCTGAAGTAGCCAAGGAGGCAGTTTAGCTCAAGAACTTTACGTTGGATCTAAATGTGGCGCCTTCAGTTCAGTTAGCTATTACACTTTATTGTGACAATAGTGGTGCGGTTGCAAACTCGAAGGAGCCAAGAGTCCACGAGAAAGAAAAGCACATTGAGCGTAAGTATCACCTGATACGAGAAATTGTACAGAGGGGTGACGTTACTGTGACCAAGATTGTATCAGGAGATAACTTTTTAGATCCTTCTACAAATAGCCTTCTAGCTAAGACTTTCGATAGTCATGTAAAATATATGGGAGTCAGATATATGGCAGCATAATTTTGAGAATAAGTGGGAGATTGTTAGGGTTGTATAGTAAAAATCATAAATTTATTTTTGATTTTTGTGTTTAATTTTATTTTAATAAAATAGTTTTTCTATTTTATGAGAATCTTAATGAGCAATGTATGTAATATTATTTTTTTCATGTTATGCATGGTTGTCCTTTATTCTATATAATATTTAATTAGGTGTGTAGAGTATGATTTACACACAGAAAACCATATTATAGGTTCTTGCAGAATAAAAATTTGGTTCACAGTTTAGATGGAAATGGACAAACTATCGGTATGACTATAACACATAGTTTTAGTAAGCCTATATTGGTTATGGAGGACAGATAATAGCGTCATCTATTGTTCCAACTCACTGTGCTGGTACACTTTATGTGTTTTGAACATAACCACATTAAGGTAATTAATTTTATACTAACTATATAAATTAATTTATACCCCAAGATTATGAGAGTTTATGCTTTTAATCCTGATATAATTATTATTTGCATATATTTAATATTCGTTATTTTGATCTATTAGAGGGTGCGATCTTTTATGGGTTTATAATCCCAGTGAGTTGGATAGCAGTATTAATTATATGGTGAATATTAATTGTTGACAGAATCCATGTCCCGATTGTTCGGGATTGACGATACCCACCTAAGGAAGCTTATAAGTTTTGATCAGGTCAAATCCTGTAGGTGGATTTGATTATCTGGTGGTCAAATAAGTTAAGCGAAAGAGCTTAAGAAATTTTAAAGATGACGATTTAATTAAATTGTCAGTAATTAAATGTAATTGGCAAGTATTAGGAATCTTAACGTGGGGAGATGAGTTAAGTATTTAATAACAGGAGCTCAATGCAAATTAGTCTTAAGATTATGGCTAGGAGTACAGTTATAGTTCTTTAGTGGTGTGAATTATAATTTAGTATTTTATGAAAATTGTAGAAACCGTTGCAAAGTTTTCGTAATTATAGAAACCGCTGAGAGGTTTATATATTTGCAAAAACTGCTGGATGGGTATGTAGGTTACACTAGAAGTCAATGTTATAATTACTCTATACGTCTCTACTGTAGCTATATAAATATGCGAATAGGTTGAACAAAAATTATAAGTTATTTTTCAAGACTAAGGTTGGCTAGGTTCTACCGGTTTCAGTTCTCGGGGGTTTGTAACCCACACTATATTCGGGAATCACATCGGGAATATAATAGAAGGTCTGATTGGAGTTTCAACTTGAGAAATCAAAGTTCAGAGTTGGAGAATCGACCTAAAGGTATTAATCTAAATTAACTGTGGTGGCACGGGTTTTATTTTTAATAGTTCGACATGAAAATTTTTTTATCTGGACTATGTTTTAGCGATTGCCCGTCTAGTTTTTATTTTTCAAAAAATCGTTTACAAATGAATGATCTTTGCAGTATACCTCAAACAAGTGGTAGCCGTGGGGCTAGCGATGGGGGTGGTATCGCGGTTGGTGATGATGACAGAGACGTCCACTTGTTGGAAGGGGACACGGCGGAGGGCATGCCACAACACTTTGACCCGGTTACCTATATCCCCCTCTGCCACCACTTGATGAAATCGGGGATGAAGCAGTTTATCTTATTGTGGATGAGTGCGAGGTTCTTCTTCGGCATCATGGGGAGTATCTCTCAGCCAAGAACCTCCCAGTACGTTTAAAACTCCTCTCAAGATTCCCTTCACTAGAGCTTTATTGAAGTTTTGAATTATTTTGAGTTTTGAGAATCTTCTTGAATTAAATTGTATGGATCAAATAACATTTTGAAGGTTGAGGTTTGAACTTGAATAGGTTTGAATTGAATTGAATCGGCTTGGACTAAATTAAATCAAATTGAGTTTGGGTTGAATTAAATCAACTTATGTTGAATTGATATTGACATTGGACTTGAATTTGAATTTTTAATTGAAATTTGAATTAAAACCAAAACTGAGTTTGAGTTGAATTGAAACATATTGAGTTTGAAATGATTGTCAAATTGAACTAGAATTGAGTTAAGTTGTTTGGGGTTTTAGGATATGTTGAGTTGAGTGAGACTGAAACAAATCAGATTTGGTTTTAAAAACGCATTGAATTAGGGTCGAATTGAATTGAGTCTTAATTGAATCAAATTTGGATTGAGTTATAGTAGGTTGAACCGAATTTATAATTTGAATTTGAAGTTGAAATTAGAATTGAGATGAAATTGAGTTAAGATTGAGATGAGATTGGATTGAAATGTTACAAAGTTTCAAACCATGATTAGGGAAGGGGCACTTTGCAACTAATTAGGTTGAAAACTGTAGAATGTTTGAAACACGTAAGAATAATGATCGCACATTGTTTGTTGGTTTGCTCGGCCTGAGAGTTGGATCAAAAAATTTTGAATTGCCCTATATAAAATTTTCCATGGATTTAGTTCTTTGTCGGGTGGCTTTTAGATTATCATCTTTGATAGGTCATGCTGAAACGATTGTGTGGTTGTAAAAATCTAAGGAATGGACATAGAGTTTTAAGTTTTATCTATGGTTGTTTTGATAAAAGTATGTGGAATTTGATGTTCTTTTTTTGTTACGTGATTATGTTATGTGAAAACATCATTTTGATTCTAGGAAAGATTTAGATAAAAAAAAATTGGTAAACTTTTGGGTTGAAAACTTTTTATAGAGTTTATTGACTTTAGTTTCACGTATTCATGGGGAGTTTGTTTTAAACTGTGGATTTTTGTTTTGATCATTTTGCTGCATGTTCCAGCTTCAAATTATCATTTTATTGTCGATTAATCCGTTGTTTTTGTTTTTGGTCATTTTAGGCAGCATTCGTATTCATGGATTTATAGGTTCTTCCGATGTGTTGGAATGGTACACAGCCCTCCCATAGAGGAGTGGAGAGATAGTCGATAGGGCCGAATTTGGTCGATTCATCACCACACTAGAGGACACCAACAACGACGGGGTTCAGCTTACGGTGCTAGCGGAGAGGTGGTTGGATACCACCAACACATTCCACTTTCCCGCATTTGAGGCGACGCTTACCCCGCTGGACTTCGCGCTCATCATGGGAATTTAGGTAGGAAGTGACCCGATTCTCTACGACCCAGATATCAGCAGGAGCGTTGAGGCTTCTCTCATTTTTCCTCGGCCAAGTGCCCTCAACCATTGACAAGGGGGGCATCAGGTATTCGTGGCTCAAGTCATCTTTCCGTGACTTCGTCTGCTTCGAGGCACGCCAGTTCGAGTGGGTGGCACGTGCCTTTATTCTCTACATGTTCCGAATATCCTTATTCCTGGACTTAAAGAATAGAGTGCACCTCCACTATCTCATGGCGATAGTGGCGGTAGACGACATTGGCGTGTACAACTAGGGGGAGCCACCTTAGTTACCCTCTACGGTTACATGAGTGCTGCCGCCCACACCCCTGACCGGAGCACAGCGAATACTGGCGCATCTGGGAGGTACACCTCTGCTTCTTCTCCTTTTCATATTTTTCTCTGCCTCTTTTCTATTCTTGCATATCTTTCATGATTACACTGATGCTTCTCTTAACTTTTGCAGCTCTAGGCTTATGAGTTCCTCGGCATGCGTACGTTAGTGAATTCCTGTGAGGATCCCCTAGTGATCCCCCAGGCTTTCTAGTGGGCGAGGAAATACCGGGGCACAAAGCCCGATAAGAAAGACTTGGACTATGACCGATACTTATTGGACACCATCACCACTGACCGAGTGTGCCTTTCCTTTCTCCTCTTGTCTTTGCTTTTACCTCTTTTATATGAACTTCTTTGCGACATGATTTCTTGCTTTGTAGGTCTGTTGGGATCTTTGGGTCGACATGGAGGAGCGAGCTAGCGCCGACCGGATGTGAAGCTCAGAGGTCAATCGGACCCGCGTTCTACTTGAGGGGCCATTCTACAGAGAGTGTTACGTTGGCAAGCGTGTGGTTCGTCAGTCCTTAAGATACGAGCATTTTCGTGCTTCGAGGGTGCCTCTAGTTGGGATGCGTTAGACTGACGCTTTACGTACAACTGTGGTTATCCGTGCTATGGTGGGGATCGATGCTGCTATGTTACTTGAGGGCAAAGATCGTGATTATGCAGTCTTCACCCGAGAGAGGCCCATGCTTGCTATAGGGGCCCGTGTTGCTGCATGGGGTCCTCTTCCTCCTACAATCGAGCTTGATGTAGCAGCCTATCCCGAGCTGTCCTAGACCGTGGATACATTCGTGGATGAGGTCCTCTAGCAAATCGAGATCCCTTGTCCACAAGTGCCACTGATGCATCTTTCTCCTAGCGTGGAGCAAGTATGATATCTTTTCCTCTCTCTTTTTCTTACTGCTTTTCATTATGCTTCTTCTTACCTGTACTGATGCATTTCCCTCATTCTGACAGCTTCTATAGGAGTGGGGCAATCAATGCCTCTAGGTTATCACTGGGATGAGGGTGTTGATATGTCGGATGAACAACACTCTCTGGTCCCACGGGATTCAGCTTCCTAGTGCTCCCTAGGGTGGTCCTACTGTGGTATGTGTTCTGTCTTTTTCTTCTTTCTTTCTTTTTGTACTTTTATTCTTATCCATATGTCTTCTCCTGATATCTTCTTTTCTTGCAGCATGACCAGGGTAGAGGCCCGAGGACCTATGGTGGCCATACGATGTCGGTTGAATCTTTTGGGCGAGCCTCTGCTTTTGCTTTGTCATCTTAAGCTCGAACTCCTAGCATCGTACACACTGTTGAGAGCTCAGAGGAGGAGGAGGAGACCGTGTTAACTATTGAAGAGTCATCTCGGGGAGGATACATGATCTGAAGGACGCGGATCAGTCGAGAGTGACCATCTCCTACCCCCTCATGTGTTGTTCTCTTTTCTTTTATGTACATGGAGGCATGCGTGCCTGCCGATACACTCTCCATACATTGCACCCCATACATTACCTGTGAAAGATAGGCCTTTGTTCCTTTATTTCACAATTTGTTCGTTATGGATGCTTGTTGCTTAGTTGTGTATGAAAATCATTTTTGAATACCTTAGTCTCTTGATTATGCTTGATGTATTGTTTGAGTTGTTAATTAGTCCAACAAGTCCGTTTCATTTGTTGTGACACTACAAGAAAAAATACTTTTTGCGTCAAAACTTTTTGTGCCGATGGCTTTTGTCGTCTCAAAAAGTACCTTTTGCGACAACTAGAATTTGCCGTCTAAAACAATAGGGTATTTGCGACGATTTTTTACCATCGCAAAAAGTGGCTATTTGAGACGGTTTTTTTACCATTGCAAAAAAAAATGGTCATAATAATAATTTATTTGAGACGGTTGATTTCCGTAGTAACAAGATGGTAGCAAAAATAGATTATTTGCGACGGTTTGTTTGCCAACGCAAAAAATTAGTCTTTTGAGACGATTTTTATCGTCGTCAAAAGTTAGATGCAAAAAAAAGTCATTTGAGACGGTAATTTACCATCATAAGTAAATGGACTTTAAAAAGTAGTTATTTGAGACAATTTTTTACCATCGTAAAAAAATAATTGAAAATAAACTGACGTATTTGTGCATTTTTATGAAGGTCTAATAATGATTATGATTTATTAATTTTATGTTATTTGTTTATTTTATTAATAAAAATATTATCTTATAAAATTTAAAAATTCTATAGAAAGATAAAAAAATAAAAAAATAAAAAAATTAAAATTTACCTAAAATAATCTTATAAACTAAATTTATTTTTCTATTTTTGTATTTAGTAGGTTTTTAATCTTTTGATAAAAAAGTTATTTTTAAATTTATGTCATGAAACTAATCCAAAATAAAAAAATAAAATTTTTATATTTTAGATTTTTCTTATCGAGGAAAATTTTAAAAAAATTTTAAAAATCCTATTGAAAGATAATTTTTTTTACCTAAAATAAATTTATAAAATAAATTTATGTTTCTTTATTTCCTATTTAGAAATTGTTTTTTCTATTTATATGTTTTTGTTTTTAAATTTATTTCAACAAAACAAATTTCAAATAAATAAATAATTTATTAAAAAACTAAATAGTTTACTAAATTGTTTTTAAATTTATTTAGAGATTGCTTAAAATATCCAAATTGTTCGAACTGTGACTAGATCCAAATTTCAGGGACGAAATTCCTTAAGAGGGGTAGGTTGTGGAGATCCGGTACATTATTATTTTATGTAATTAATTATTTAAACGAAATTAAAATTTTTGAAAAATGACTTTTGATAATTGATACAATATTTGGCGTGTGTTGAGACCCCCGGGGAATTAATTTGAGAATAAATTTCGTGATGTTAAAGAAATTCTAAGAAAATATTGTAAATTTAATTGAAGTTTGAAATTTAAGAATTTAATCTAGTGGATCTTGTAAAAAAATAAAAAATAAAAATAAATAAATAAATATGTACCTAAGTACAGAGCTAATGGGGATGTTCTAGAGAATTGTGAAAAAAAAATTATTAAATTAAATCTCATCTCAGCCGAAGCTGAGAATGAGAAAATAGAGAGGAGAAAACAGAGCGCGCAACGCGCGACCCCTGTCGCCGCGACGCCCTAACCCTATCGGCTACCACACGTCGACCATCACCAGCCAACGTCGTCGGCATCTTCTTCCTCGATTTCTCTTTTCTTTCTCTGCGTAGTCGCCATGGATGTGAGCTTTAGGTTTCGCCCCTATCTTACTTGAAATTGACCAATTTACACACAAAAGAGGACGACGCCGATTGGGAATTAAATGTCATACGGCATGAGCTTCACAATCAATTGCCAAAAATTTGAATCGATGGAGTACTGAAAATTCCTAGGGTTTTGAAATTGGGGATTTTGGCTGCATGAGGTAGGATCTTGACTATGTATGAGGTTTTGCTTGAGATATCAGTTGCTTTTTATGTTAATCCCATGAAACCATAAAATTTTGGGTAGTGTTACGAAAACCCTAGTTTTAATCTTGGATTGCTGGATTAATTTCTTAATTGTTGGGAGAACTCACGAGATTAGAATACCTAAGTGGGAGTTAGTGTTAGGGTTGGTATACTGAAAATCATATTTTTAGTATTTAATTTTATTTTAATAAATTTAATTTTCCATTTTATGAGTATCTTTATGAGCAATGTATGTATATCATTTCTTTAATGTTATACATAGATATCCAATATTCTGTATAGTATTTAATTTGGTGTGTAGAGTACGGCTTACACACAGAAGACCAGATTTTAGGTTCTTACAGAATATAAGTTTTATGTTCACAGTTTAGATGAAAATGAACATACCATCAGTACGACTGTGGCACAGAGTTTTAGTAGGCCTGTCTTTGTTATGGGAAACAGATAATAGCGTCGTCTATTGTTCCAACTCTCTGTGCCAGTACACTTTGTGTGTATTGAACGGGACATTTGGAGTAATTAATTTTATACTGACTATAAAAATTAATTCACATTCCAAGGTTATTATGAATGGTACTTATCATGTTAATTCTAAAATAATTATTGATTTGTATATATTTAATATTTGTTATTTTGATTCATTAGAGGGTGCGATCTTATATGGGTTTATATTCCTGGTGAGTTAGATAGCGGTATTATTTATATGAAAAATATTAATTATTGACGGAATCAACATCCCGATATATTGGAATTGACGATACCCTTTTAAGGAAGCTTATAAGTTTTGATCGGGCCAAACCCTGCAGGTGGATTTGATTATCCGGCGTCAAATAAGTTAAGTGAAAGGGCTTAAAGAATATCAAGATACCGATTAAATTAAATTGTCAGTAATTAAATTTAATTAGCGGGTATCGAAAATCTTAACGTGTGAAGAAATATTAAGCATTTAATAACAGGAGTTAAATGCAAGAATGTTTTGAGATTATGTGTAGAGTGCAATTATAGTTCTTTAGTAGTGTGAACTGTAATTCAGTATTTTATGAAAATTACAGAAACAACTGTCTTTCCATAATTGTAAAAATCGCTGGTAGGTATCTGTGTTCTACTAGAAGTCTTACTCATAATTACTCCTCAGGTCTCTACTATAACCCTATATATATGCGGGTAGGCTGAACTAGTTTTATATCATATCATTGATATATCATATTTTGTCTTTCAAGACTAAAATATATCTGAGTTATACCGGTATGAGTTCTCAATAGTCCATAGCCCACACTACGTTCGAGGATTGCATAAGGAAATACAGTAGAAGATCTGACAAGAACTTCAACTCGGAATCAAATCGTAGTTGAAGAATAGATCAACAAAAGGTATTTTTCTAAATTAACTTTGGTTGCATGGGTTTTATTTTTGTCGTTTGTTGGAAAAAAAATTTACCTGGAGCTTGTTTCGGCGTTTGCTTCCAGTTAATTTTTTTCTCGAAAATCGTTTACAAAAATAATGATCTTGGCAGTATTGCCTCCAACAGTTAGAACCATGTGACTTGTTAATTAATGAATTAAAGATGAAATTTATGACTTTTCTTTAGGGATAATTAACTATGACATCAAAAAAGGAAAAAAATACAAGAATACAAGGGGCACACCCCAGGCCTTACAACCCAAGCACCAAAACCAGGCTTTAGGCTAAGCCATAACCAAAGAAAACAAATAACAATGCTTTAGGCTAAACCAAAACCAAATAAACCAAAACCTCCCAAAAACAAACCCAAATGAAGTGGTTAAATGCATTGTTTGGTGAGAAATGAGAAAGTTAAGGTGTTATTTGAGCGATATAACTTAACAATTTATGGCTCTTAGGTTGAATTTAAAGTAATTTGAAGATTTGGAAAAGTTTGCATATGAACCTAAGTTAGTGTTGTAGTAATGTTTATATTTCACGAAAATTGGACAAATTTAATGAGTTAGAATCTACTTAAGGTCGGATATAACATGTGGATGGATGAACTATGGGGTTCGGGTGGTTATATGGGTCAATTACATGAAACTTTAAGAATTTTTTTTTGGATGAAAATTCAGGATTATGTGGTCTATTTGGGTGGATTTCATGTAATTGAATTAAAACTATGAATCTAAATTTCATAACTTTGTTATTTTTGGTTTCAAAAAATAAAAAATAATAATAATAAATAGAGTTATTTGATTAAACCTTGTAACGTGGACGTTTGTGAAATTAGAACTAAAATTTATGGTTTAATTCAAGGATTAGATGAATTTTAGTAAGCCTTAGTTTAAACCATGATTTACTAGTTAAATTTTGTGAAAATTGGGTAGAAATTTGAAGTTAGAACACTTGAATATTTGCTTAAGTCTTGTAACTTGTTAATTCATAAGTTGAAGGCTGAATTTTGTAATTAAATTTGGAGAGGTGGGAATATCTACATATAAATCTCTAGTTACATGGTAGAATTATATTAACTTGAGAATGATGGATACAAATTAATGGGTTTGAACCCTTCTCCCCTGTAGTTGATATATGGATCAGTGAATCATAAAAATTTGGGTTAAAACATTGAGTTAATTACGTGAAATTTGGGACTTTTGATTATATTTTGGACTCATGGCTACATTTAGAGTTGAATTGAATTTGGAGCAAACCCCTTAGTTAAATTGAAAGATTTGATAAATCTTGAATATAAATCTTAATTCATATTGATGGAAAGTATTGAGTGCAAGAATACAAGATTTATCATTGGGTTTGAACCATTATAAAGTTGTATTTAATTTATGGATTGCTAAACCATTGAATTGGGACTAATTTAAGAGTTAATTAAATGAAATTTGGAGTTTTAACTTAATTTCTTGGACTCATAGTATAAATTGACCATACTTATTTTAATTACGGCGGGATTATATATGTGTATTGAGTTTGAACAATTTAAAGTTGTGAGACCCTGACCTGTTTTCTTTTTCGGCGTTTTTCAACGCGTTTTACATGTTTTGGTGATAGCATGTTTTTATTGCTATAGATGCATGATCGGGCTTAGATATGCATGCGGGGTAGGTTCCTGAGGCCGTTGATCATTGTGGTGCGAATTTCAAAAATTTAAAAAAAAAAGATATTTTGGAGGCTTATAAATATCTGGAGTTAGATATTTTCAAAAAGATATTTTTTAAAACTTAACTCCTAAGTTTTTTGTTTTTCTCTCTGCCTTCTGTCTAAGTTCTCGGGATCCCGGGGCTTAGTTTTCAACGATACAACAGCGGATCCTTACTTTTGGCGTTGTGGGCTACACAGCCATCCGGTCAGATTTCAATTCCAGCGAAGCTCAGTTTTGCACGTGGATTGAGGCATCGAGTTTTTAACTCACCGAGGTAGGATTCTAGACCTATATATTGTATAAGGGTGTTATGGGTAATCGGGTGTATTTCTATTGGGCGAATAGCTATAGATCTGATTTTCTGTAAAGTTGGGTTTTTGGGCAAAAAATCGGGGTTTTGTCGATTTCTGTGGATGGAATCGGGTATCAAGGGTTTCTTTCGAGGTCATGGTGTTGGGCCTTGTCGTGTGGGTGTTCGATGGTGTTTAAAAAGGGAGTTTTGAGGCTTCGATTCAGAGTTTTGATGTACAAACCCGTAGCTCGAAATCAAGTGCCGCCGAGGTTCGGTCGACTGAACCATGGGGTTTGGTCGACTGAAGTTTGCATTTTGGGTTCGGTCGACTGAACCTATGGGTTCAGTCGACTGAACCGTGGATGTTTGGCTTTTTTCTATTCCAGTGAGCTTTCCAGTCGACTGAGGGCTTAGGTTTGGTTGACTGAGGTGCTGGGTTGAGCTTTTTGGTGTTTTTGGTTGGGCCTTAGAGCTCAGTTAGCCATGTGGTGGCTTCGGGGATCGTGTCGTGGTCTCGGGTGTTTATTTAGGTTCTGTCCTTGGGTGACGTGCATGGTTAGAGATGGTTCGTTGGTGTATGGTTATGTGCTAGGCTTGTACCTAGTTAGGTGTGACGTTTGGGTGCTTGGTTGTGTGTGTGGTGCTAATGTATCTTCGGTTGTGGGGCGCGTTCTGGCACAGTATCTCTTTTTATGGATATGGTTTTGGTGAGGACCGTGTTGTAGTAGGTTCGAGGTTAGCCCTTGGTAGGTTATTTTTTAGAAGCCTGTCTGTGGTATCGGGCTTGAGGCATGTGATGTCGGGTTGGGTTATGTGGCTTCCTTATGTGGAATGTCGTGGGCACATGCGTTTCCATGTATATAGAACTATGCTTAGCTTTATTCATACATGTTGATCGATGGATAGGTGAGTTATGTAATCATGATGTATCTACACTCTGATTCATATATGCATGTATTGCATGGGTCGCATGTGGTGCGTGAGTTATGTATGTTGAACGGGTTGCATGTACTGATTATATGGGTGAGTTGCATGGCATTTGGTGTCGGTTAGTGCAATTCGAATCGCGTGTGTTACTTGTGACGTGGTTTATGCATTTAATTCCTTGGTAGGTTATCCGTAGACATATGAACTGTTAGATGGGGCAGTGGTCCTTCGGTGAAAGCCCGAGAAGACATGTTTTGCATTTAATTCCTGATTAGGTTATGCATAGACATATGAACTGTTAGATGGGGCAGTGGTCCTTCGGTGAAAACCCGAGAAGACATTTTTGCATTTAATTCCTGATTAGGTTGTGAATAGACATATGAACTGTTAGATGGGGCAGTGGTCCTTCGGTGAAAGCCCGAGAAGATATGTTTTACATTTAATTCCTGATTAGGTTATGCATAGACATATGAACTGTTAGATGGGGTAGTGGTCCTTCGGTGAAAGCCCCAAAAGATGTGTTTTGCATTTAATTCCTGATTAGGTTATGCATAGGCGTATGAATTGGTAGATGGGATTGGGATCCTTTGGTGAAAGCCCAAGAAGCACTATCTTAGATGGGGCGGTGGTCCTTCGGTGCAAGCCCGAGAAGACACACGTGTTAGATGGGGCAATGGTCCTCCGGTGAAAGCCCGAGAAATGTTAGATGGGGCAGTGGTCCTTCGGTGAAAGCCCGAGAAGATCCTTGTGTTGTGTGGGTGCTTTGGACCCTCGGGTTTATCCCGTAAATTAAGTCAGTTGCCTCCATTGATGGCGTTGTGGTTGTAACTCCGTATAGAACTTGTCATTTCTAAGCCAGTCGGTGTGACTCGGGTCTAGGGTAATGGACATGAGTCTATAGTTGTTACTATTGTATGTGATTTTACCGCTTTCCCTTAACTATGGCATGATATCTGCTAGGATAATATGCATAGTTTAAGGATGTTAATGTGTGATTTTCAGGATGGAAAATCGGTGGTTTTTGAGAAAAATCCTTTTTGGCTTTATGGTCGAGCTTGCTCCCACCACTGATTGCATGATTTACTTCTAGTTGTATAGAACTGTGGTTGGGCTTAAGAGTCGGTTTATATATATATATATATATACTGTGTTGCGCATATATATATATATGTGTTGATGCTCGGGGCTTATGCGAGTCGTGTTTCAAACTATTTTGGTGGCTCTAGTGAGTCGTGACCTAAATCCGTTTTGGAATAGTTTTATGGTTTGAAAGAGAGTTAAACATTACACCTCATTTTTCTAGCATGATTTGCTCATATTGCATGCTTGTCTAGTTTCTCCTGAGCTTTGGCTCACTGTGTGAGATTTGATTTTCTTCATGTACCGGCCACGCAGGTTGATCTAGAGGTGCCAGAGGGGTAGAAGAGCTATAGTCTTCCTTTTGCTAGTTTTGAACATTATGCTTTAACATGTTTTCTGGTGTGGGGGCCGTGTAATGTAAGCCATTTGGCGATTATATACAGTGCATGTATGGTTTAAATTGAGAGTGTATTCTCAGGTTGGGTATTATGTTTTGTTGTTTGCAGTATTTCACGTGACCCAGAGTTAGGGGCGTGACAGCTTGGTATCAGAGCTCTGGGTTCATATACCTCTGAGCCGTAGGAAGAGCGTGTATCCCGTGCGAGGTTGATTGCGTGTGCCTGGTTGCATTTGTTTACACGCTTTTGATAACATAACGTGTCAGCATGTTAGTTATGTGAATGATGTGTATATGTGAGTATGGGAGTTGAACTATGGGATTGATTGGTCTTGCTTTTGGGCATCTAGGTTAACAAACATGGGAGCCAAGCTAGAAACGCGTTTAGCTGATGTGATTTTTAGCATGGAATCTGAGTAGGTTATCCAGATTGACGAGTTATTCTTGTTGGTTCTCCTCCGTATGTGGGGTTTTGTGTAGCATGAACCTACGTGGCTATGTGATAGCATGCTTATGTGTTTATGATCATATGATGTGTTGCATCTTATGCATTGTTTTGCTTTCTTATAGACGTGATGTTTGCGAGGAGAGGGCGAGGCCGTGGCCGTGGTGTTGGCCAAGGGGATATGCTTATCCCTGATGTTGGGGTTGCTAATGCACCCCAAGGACCAGTTGATGGAGATCTGTTACGTGAGATGGTCGGCTCCATCCGGCAGTTGGCTGAGGCCTCTATGGGGAGAGAGAGTGTACCTGAGTCGAGGGCGATGATCGCGATGCGCGAGTTCTGACGTCTGGACCCTCCTACCTTTTCTGGGGATCCCAACCCCTCAGTTGCCACTGAGTGGCTAGAGCTGGTTACCAGGATTCTTTATTCACTTCAGTTTGAGGAGGATGATCTGAGAGTTATATGTGCCACCTTCCAGCTGAGAGGGAGTGGTCACATGTGGTGGAAGTTTGCCAAGACTACAGTGGTAGGTACCTGGGATGCATTCACGAAGGTATTTATGGAGAAATACTTTCCAGCGACACTAAAGGATCGCTACAGAGAGGACTTCCTATTTCTGACGTAGGGGACAATGACCGTGATTGAGTATGAGGTTGAGTTTACTAGCCTATCTAGGTTTGCACAGGAGATCGTACCCACTGATGAGTTCGATGTGAAGAGGTTTGAGAGGGGTTTGAGTCCCGCTATCATAGATCGAGTGGCAGCACTCAGGGTGCAGGTCATTACAGAGTTGGTGGAGACACTCTGAACGAGACGCCCAGAGATAGAGATAGTAAGGGTTAGTAGGACGAGGGACGTGCACAGTCCCAGGGACGCAGTGCTAAGCGTCAACGGACGTCTGGTCCGAGTTCGTATCCGGCGGGGTCATATCAGCCACAGTCTTCAGCATCCTCACCTCTCATAGTCTCAACGGGGAGGCCACAATAGTATGAGTTTCGTTGCTTTCGATGTAGGCAGGCAGGGCATCGTGTGTCAGAGTGTCCACAACCGAGGCAGTCCTTGGATTCGGTATCTATCCAGACACAGGGGAGGGAGTCACAGATCTATTATGGACGTGGTCAGATGAGACATATTCGTAGGGATTGTCCCCAAAAAGAGGGTACGCCGAGTACAGTGGACACGCCAGAGGGTTCGTATATGCAGAGCCAACAACAGCATCCAGTGGTTCAGACGTCTCGAGCTTTGACAGGCGGGGGTGTTTCAGTTCAGTCGATACGATAGCCGACCGTGCTGGGTGGCAGACAAGACAGAGTGGGAGTGCCCCGAGTGTATTCACTTGTAGCTCCTGGTTCTTCGAGGGCACCGGCCGCGCGTGATGATGCAGATAGAGATTTTTCTCCATTGCACCGAGGTACTTTCTGAGTACACAGGCCTTGGGCTAGTTTCTTCATTGCTTCTGTTTGGGAGTTGATGATGGATTTCGTGGGTGATGTATTGCGTTGAGGCAGCAGCTGATGTGGATGTGAGGTTGGGGTGAGTTATAGATCCCGTGTCCTTAAGATAGTTAGCCATTGTCTAGGATGTCTGACCTAGTTTGACTATATCCTAGGAATTGTTTGGTTGACCATCTCGTATGCCGTGTTGATTGTGATCGACGGTTGGTTATCGTTTGACCTTGAGTTGAATTTCGGGGGTATAGTTGTGAGACCCTAACATGTTTCCTTTTTCGACGTTTTTCAACGCGTTTTACATGTTTTGGTGATAGCATGTTTTTATTATTTTAGATGCATGATCGGGCTTAGATATGCATGCGGCATAGGTTCCCGGGGCCGTGGGCCGTTGTGGTGTGAATTTTGAATATTAAAAAAAAAAATATTTTGGAGGCCTATAAATATCTGGAGTTAGATATCTTCAAAAAGATATTTTTCAAAATTTAACTCCTAAGTTTTCTATTTTTTTCTCTACCTTCTCTCTAAGTTCTCGAGGGCCCGGGGCTTACTTTTCAACGATCCAACAGCGAATCCTTCCTTTTGCCGTCGTGGGCTATGCAACCATCCGATCAGATTTCAATTCCAGCGAAGCTCTATTTTGCACGTGGATCGAGGCATCAATTTTTAACTCACCGAGGTAGGATTCTAGACCTGTATGTTGTATAAAGGTGTTATGGATAATCGGGTGTATTTCTACCAGGCGAATAGCCGTAGATATAATTTTCTCTAATGTTGGGTTTTTGGGTAAAAAACTAGGGTTTTGTCGATTTCTGTGGATGGAATCGGGTATCGGGGGTTTCTTGCGCGGTCATAGTGTTGGGCCTTGTCATGTGGGTGTTCGAGGGTGTTTAAAAAGGGAGTTTCGAGGCTTCGATTCGGGGTTTTGATGTACAAACCCATTGCTCGGAATCAAGTGCTACCGAGGTTCAGTCGACTGAAGTTTGCATTTTGGGTTCGGTCGACTGAACCTTTGGGTTCAGTTGACTGAACGGTGGCTGTTTGGCTTTTTCCTTTTCTAGTGAGCTTTCCAGTCGACTGAGGGCTTGGGTTCGGTCAACTGAGGTGCTAGGTTGAGCTTTTCGGTGTTTTTGATTGGGTCTTGGAGCTCGGTTAGTCGTGTGGTGGCTTCGAGGATCGTGTTGTGGTCTCGGGTGTTCGTTTAGGTGCTGTCCTTGGGTGACGTGCATGGTTAGAGATGGTTCTTTGGTGTATGGTTATGTGCTAGGCTTATACCTAGTTAGGTGCGACGCTTGGGTGCTTGGTTGTGTGTGTGGTGCTAATGCATCGTCGGTTATGGGGCATGTTCTGGCCCGTTATCCCTTTTTATGGACATGGTTTTGGTGAGAACCATGTTGTAGTAGGTTCGAGGTTGGCCCTTAGTAGGTCATTTTCTAGAAGCTTGTTTGTGGTATCGGGCTTGAGGCATGTGATGTCGGGTTGGGTTATGTTGCTTCCCTATGTGGAATGTCGTGGGCACATGTGTTTCCATGTATATAGAACTATGCATAGCTTGATTCATACCTGTTGATGGATGGATAGGTGAGTTATGTAATCATGATGTATCTACACTCTGATTCATATATGCATGTATTGCATGGGTCGCACGTGGTGCGTGAGTTATGTATGTTGCACGGGTTACATGTACAGATTATATGGGTGAGTTGCATGGCATTTGATGTCGGTTAGTGCAATTCGAATCGCGTGTGTTAGTTGTGATGTGGTTTATGCATTTAATTTATGGGTAGGTTATGCATAGACATATGAACTGTTAGATGGGGCAGTGGTCCTTCGGTGAAAGCCCGAGAAGACATGTTTTGCATTTAATTCCTAATTATGTTATGCATAGACATATGAACTGTTAGATGGGGCAGTGGTCCTTCGGTGAAAGCCCGAGAAGACATGTTTTGCATTTAATTCCTGATTAGGTTATGCATAGGCGTATGAATTGGTAGATGGGATTGGGATCCTTCGGTGAAAGCCTGAGAAGCACTATGTTAGATGGGGCGGTGGTCCTTTGGTGCAAGCCTGAGAAGACACATGTGTTAGATGGGGAAATGGTCCTTCGGTGAAAGCCCGAGAAAGGTTAGAAGGGGCAGTGGTCCTTCGGTGAGAGCCCGAGAAGATCCTTGTGTTGTGTGGGTTCTTTGGACCCTCGGGTTTATTCCGTAAATTAAGCCGGTTGCCTCCGTTAATGGCGTTGTGGTTGCAACTCCGTATAGAACTTGTCATTACTAAGCCAGTCAGTGTGACTCGGGTCTAGGATAATGGATAGGAGTCTATAGTTGTTACCATTTTATGTGATTTTACTGCTTTCCCTTAACTATGGCATGATATCTACTAGGATAATATGCATAGTTTAAGGATGGAAATGTGTGGTTTCTAGGATTGAAAACCGGTGGTTTTTGAGAAAACCCCTTTTTGGCTTTGTGGTCGAGCTAGCTCCCACCATTGATTGCATGATTTATTTCTAGTTGTATAGAACTGTGGTTGGGCTTAAGAGTCGGTTTATATATATATATATATCTGTTGATGCTGGGGGCTTGTGAGAGTCGTGTTTCCAACTGTTTTGGTGGCTCTAGTGAGTCGTTATCTAAACCGTTCTCGAACTGTTTTATGGTTTGAAAGAGAGTTAAACATTACACCTCATTTTCCTAGCATGATTTGCTCATACTACATGCTTGTCTAGTTTCTGCTGAGTTTTGGCTCACGGTGTGGGATTTGATTTTATTCAGGTACCGGTCACGCAAGTTGATTTAGAGGTGCTGGAGGGGTGAAAGAGCTGTAGTCTTCCTTTTACTAGTTTTGAGCATGTATGCTTTAACATGTTTTTCGACGTTGGGGCCGTGTAATGTTAGCTATTTGGCTATTATATATAATGCATGTATGGTTTAAATTGAGAGTGTATTCTCGCGTTGGGTATTATGTTTGGTTGTTTGTAGTATTTCACGTGACCCGGAGTTAGGGGCGTGACAAAAGTTATCATCTTTGAATGTAATGAAAGATGGAGGCATGTGATTATATGCGATATATGTATATCTATTGTGTTAATGGGAAGAACCAAGAATGTGCTTAAAGTTTATACTTGAATTAAATTCATCAGATTTGAGGCTTGACTTGACTTTCATGAATTATAATTGGGTGAAATTATATTTCATATTAAATTTAAAAAAATGGCTACCTCCTTGATAAAAAGTTTTCATTGTATAAATAGGAGATTGGTTTTGGGTAATCGTTGAAGTCTTAGCAAAAGTGGGAATAATGTTTAGATGAATCGGTAATGAATCTTTGTCGGTTCCAGGATAACTAATGTATTGAATGAAATTTACAATTGAGATAAAAAGAGGGGCTGAAATTAAAATGGAAACGGGTAAGTGTGATCTATGAATCTCATGAAAATTATATACGGTTGAATGAATTGGAAATAACCAAAGTTTGAGTAAGGTGAAGGATTGATAAATGGAAAATAATGGAAAGTATGATTCATTTGAGTATTTAAGTTGTTTATATAAGTAAAATGATTCAACTAAATAATAAGGGTAAAAAGGTAACGGGAAATAACTGACACTTTCGTTAAAGAAATGAATTAGAAAACATTGATTTGGCTTTGAATTTGTGTGTGTGAGAATGACCGTTTTAGTGTAAACACTTGTGGAGTTGCAGCATTAGCATTCATTCACACACACCCCTTGCATATCGTGCATTAATTCATACTTATTCATTACCCTATGAGTTTCGACTCATGTGGATTAATTAACTATTTTTCAGGTACAAAAGATAAATCCAAGTTATAGAAAAAACTTTGAAAGGAAAGGGAGACAAAGTTTTATTTTGTGTTATGTTCAAAAGGAATACGAATTTTGTATAATTCTGGATCTATTGCTAATATGTATGGTAGAAGCAAGTCTTAAATTGGAGTTTGTAAAAAAAAAAAATTATAATTGTGCAGCTTTACCCAAATGTTTTAATCTCAAAGTCTTAGATGCCAAAATTTATAGAAATTCTGAAATTGTACTGCTTTGTTGGATGAATGTAATTACGCTGATATTTGAAAAAAGTCTTTGATTTATTGTGAATTGTCATTGGGTGTTGATATCCAAGCGGAGCTTATGTATATATCATTATTTGAGTTTGACAGGTTAGTAAATAATTTGGGATAGTCCCAAAAATAAAAGAAACTCTGCCAAAACTTTTAAGAATTATACTTAGAATATTGTTGAAGTTTTGGAAAAGAACTTCTTTTCAGACAAATTAAATCCAAAAGTTTTTCTTTCTTTAAAGGAGGTTTTTTTTTAAAATATCAATCGAGTTTATAAAAAGGAGTTTCGTCAGTTGTCTTATAAAGTTGAGGTTATCCGGTAGAGCTCATGTGCCTCGGGTTCGGGGACGTGACATAATTACTGTTTGAATGTGATGTATAATAGGATTTAACACAGAGGATGTTGATGATTGCGCGTTTAGGATGTGATTGCTTGGGTTTATGAAACTTTTTTCATATTCTATTTTTTAACCCTCTTTTTGGTTTTGTGCGACTTTTTTCACCTTTTGATTTATTTTTAAAATTTTTTGTGTAGGTTTCTCTTGGTTAAGTAGGGCCTAACAATATCAAACCTCGCAATGACAAAATAGTTGTGATTTATCATTTGTAAGTCAGCTAAAGTGATTAATCATCTTAAAAGCTATATTGAGGCATGGTCTCATGATGGGTAAGAAGCTCTATTTATATGTCAATTCTCTTTTAGATTAGTTTATTTTACTTCAAATTTATGTGAATGTTATCATCGATTTTATGTTTCTTCTACACAAGAAAGCTTGAGAACACTGATTTTTTTGAGAACACTGATTTTTTATTTTAATGCTTCCAGAATTTATCTAATGCTGTAGCAAATTCTTGCATTAGCCAATGTTCTCATCGCTGATTGCGGGAAAAGAATCTTATTGTTCTCTCAGGTAAACTACTGGCCTTGCTTTATGATTTCTAGTGATGAAGGATTATATGCTTAGGTATAATATGAGAAGGTATATTTGTAATCTTGATTAATAATTGAGATGTTTTGCAATTTTTATAGTAGTGTCTATTTAGTTTTGTTTGTATATATTTGTATTTTTTTTGTATAATAGATATTGCTTTGGTAGGAGGTCAGCTTATGTTTGTTGACATGGGAGGTTTTCAAAATATAAAGCAAACAAGTCAAATTGGTTTGCAAGCAAAAATGCTAGTAAGTTGTGCAAAAATCTTTTAAAGTTATTTTCTCTTGCATATTCCTTTTCTTAGTTATTATTCTTTACTTGTTTGCTTTCATTATGTTTAATTTTTATTATAATTTCTATAATTACATATAGAATGTTGCAAATGAAATTTGTAAAAAAGTGCTACGTGAATAAAGTGAGACTTTTTTTTTTGTAACAGGTTACTCAGTGGAAGATGGCATTATTCGTTTGAAGTAATCAAGTTAGTTTACTGAGTGACGTAGTGATAAGTTTGTAATTGATTTAACATTTGTAATGTTTTTAATTTTTTCGGTGTTAGTGGATAATATTTATGATTTTATATTCTTGATGAATGCGACTGATAGTAATTTATTTGTCGGATGTTATTTATGAATTAGACGAGTTTTACATTATTTAAATATAATTTTTAATATTTTATTGTAATTTAATAGATTCAGATGTTTGGATATTTTTGTTTTCGATAAAAAATTAGAAAAATCTATTATTTATTAATTTTAAATAGTTTTTTACAACTTTTTTCATTGCAAATAACCTTTTTTTTTTAAATTTTAGAAGAGTATTTGAGACGGCAAAGTGGCCGACGAAAAAACTATTTGAGACAGCAGTTTACCGACGCAAATAGTGTTGATTTGGCGATGGTATTAGTAGCCGCCGCAAAAGAAATCATTTTTAATGTTTTTGCGACATTTTTTAAGCTATCTCAAAAAGATATTTTTGCCAACACAAATTTATATGAGATGGTAATTTTCAACGCAAATAATTTTTTGCGACTCCAGTATGTACTACCCCCATTTGCCGACGCAAAGTCGACGCAAATACTCTTTTGCGACAGTTAATTGACCTTTTGCGACGGATTGCTCCCGACGCAAAAGCCCAATTTTTTTTTGGTGTGAGTTGCTACAAGTCCTTGGCAAGGAGTTGGGTTGGTTTACAAAATGGGGAGGTGCTATTAAATTTTCTACAAGAAAAAGGTTGCGGCCGTGACATTTGAAAGCAGTAGCCTGAATAGTTGTAACGTAAAGTTCGCAGCCTAAAGTTATTTAGTTCCCAGCCCTGAAGATTGAATGAAGCCGTGAAAAATTAATATGATGATCGTGAGAAAAAGGTGATGGTCGTGACAAAGCTTTTGGTGCGAAAATCGAAGCTGATTCTGTGGTCCCCCCTTCTTGGCTCTATAAAAGGGGACCCTCTGATCCAGTCCCCACTACTTGAGATATTCTTCATCCTCTTTTGTTTCTTCATAGCTAATTCCTTCATCAACTCTCTTTTGTCATGGATGGACGAATTCTCCTCGGTTGAGTGCAAGAACTTCGTCAACTTTGGTGTGAGACCCTGTACTATTTTATTTTTTGATATATATAAATGATGATGTGTTTTTCTTCATGTTATTTTTCATCGATGCACGGTTTATGTTTTGGAGTTGTACAACAGCATGTAGATGTGTTTTACGCTTTCTCGGACCTCGCTTAGGCTTGTTTGGTTGGCCTTATAACTGAAAAATCGAGACCAAAACAGTAGGCTATGACACAGGGGTTCGGTCGACTGAACTATTTTTCTTGAGTTCGGTCGACTGAACCGAAGGGTTCGGTCGACTGAACTAGGCAGTGGTGCGCTTTTCGAGGAGCTTCAATCGACTGAAGTGGCCTCTTCAGTCGACTGAACTGCCTTTTTACCGAGCCTATAAGTAGTCCAGTGGGCTGGAATGTTTGGGAAAAGCTTGTTTCTTCTTTTCCTCTGCCTTCTCTCTACATATTTGAGTTGCTTGAGCCTAGTTTTCGACCATCAGCTTGTGGATCCCTGCTATTCACGCTGCTAACTTCGTGTTCGACCGATCAGATTCTTGTTCTGACGTGGTTCAAATTTTGAGACTTTGAGTTTCGACTCGCTGAGGTTGGATTCTAGACCATACTACTGTATTAGGGTGTTATATGTAATTGTATGCTTTTTCATCAGTAGAAAATGCATCAAATGTCATATTTGTGTTTAAACATTGTTTTTCGGGTAAAAAGCATATTTTTCGCTTTTCTTGGTTTAGTACAGCTTATAACATGTGGACGTATGGTTTTCGAAGGTTGTTTTGAAAATGGTGGTTTTTCTTTGAAAATAATGGTTTTGATTGAAATCTCAACATTTTATGTTTTGGAGATTTAGAGCTCGCCTTCGGGGTTGAGTTTCAGGTTTTGAAACGTTTTGTTAAAAACGATAAAAAATATTTTGAAATATTTTCGTTTGATCTCCATGTTGATGGATGGATATAAATACATGTATAATGTATTTTGTGGAAATATTTTCATAGTTGAGCTATAGTTTAGTTTTCAGAAGATTATCTAGATATACTGGGATGATGGGTATTTGTCACGAGTTGCCCTTTGTTATCCTTCGGCGTAATTTTCGTAAAAGGTTGATTGGATGCTTTTATCCTTCGGGTTGTCACCCGTAAAGTCAGCATTTAAGTCGTGGTGCTCCGGGTATAACATGTCATTACCTAGCGAGTCTTGAACGGCTGGGGTCTAGGGTAATGGACTGGAGTCTATAGTTGTTACCTCTGTCCTCTTGTGATGGAGTCAGTACATAGGATCTTAATCTTCTTCTTTTTTCACGATGGTACATTCCATGAGGGAACAATGTTTTTGGTTGCTGTTTTTCCTTAACTGTGGTTGATTATTTGCATTTGTTGCAACACCTGGTTTGAAGGATGAAAACATGGGTTTTATGAAATAAAAGTTTTTTAAGACTCGTGGTGGTTTGTGGGAAAAATTATTTTGGTTTTGTGGTTGAGTACGCTCCCACTCTATATGATTACATATTTCCTGCTTTACAGTTTTATTGTCTGTTTCTATTGGGCTTCGGCTCACGGGTGAGATTTTTCTACAAAACCATTTTCAGGTGATGCTGATGTAGATGAGATGTAGCTTTGGTGGTGCCCGCAGTGGCAGATGACTATTATAGTTTTCCTTTTTGGTATGCTTATTCCTGAAGGCAAGTTTTGTATGCCGTAAGGCGATATACTGTATGCATGTTGGAACTGTATGCCTTTGTTCATGAGAGATATCTTTTATTAGGTATTCTTCTGATTTCAACAGGTGGATTTAAATGTATGAAAATTTATTTTCATAAAACTGGTGTTTGGTGGATTTTTCATGTGACCCTAGATTTTGGAGCGTGACAACTTGGTATCAGAGCTCTGGGTTCGATTACCTAAGAGCCATGGGAAAAGGGGCTTATCAGCTGGTGAGGTTGATTGTGTATGCTTGCTTGCATGTGTTTAAACGTTGTTTTATAACATGCTGTTAGCTTTCTGAGCATGATAGTTGTGTGTATGTGGGTATGGAGGTTGAATCTCAGGATTGATGAGTCTTACCTTAAGGCGTTTGGAATAACAGATTTGAAAGCCAAGTTAGAAACGCGTTTGGCCGACGTGTTTTCTAGCAGGGAATCTGAATAGGTTATCCAAAATGACGAGTCTGTCTTGTTAGTTCTCCTCGGTATGTGAGACATGTTTCCATGATCTTATGTGGCTATGTGATAGCATGATGATGTGTTTATGTTACATAGTAACAGGTTATAGGGAAGCTTATCCTATTTATATTGCTTCCTATAGGATTATGTCCACGCGGGGAGTGCGGGAATGGGGTCGTGGCTGAGGCCATGGCCGAAGATGTGCCTATACTCATGTTCCAGAGGAAGGAAACATTCCTGTCCCACAGGAACAAGTGGGTGGTGCTGACATGGGCAGCACCGATGTTGTTCAAGAGATGTTGGCTACTATGCGAGCGATGGCTAAAGCTACCAGGGCTAGTGTGAGGGTTCCTGAGCCAAGGGCTTCTGTGGCCATGAGGGAGATTCGACGGTTGGATCCTCCAACCTTTGCTGGGGAGCCAGACCCCAAGGTGGCTATTGAGTGGTTGGAAGTGACCACATCGATCTTCGATACTTTGGATATCGAGGAGGATGCTCTGCGCGTAAAGTTGGCGGCGTTCCAACTGGGGAAAGATGCTAGAGAGTGGTGGAAGTTCGCGAAGACCACGGTGGATGGCACGTGGGCCTCTTTCAAGGGAGTCTTCTTGGAGAAGTATTTCTCGAGATCTTCGAGAGATACGTACCGAGAGGAGTTCCTTTCCCTTGTTCAGGAGAATCTGTCGATGGTCTAGTATGAGGCTAAGTTCGCGAATCTATCGCGGTTCGCACCAGAGATGGTATCGATAGAGGAGTTGCATACTCGGAGGTTTGAGAGAGGATTTCGACCTGCTATCAAGGATAGGGTTGCAGCTCTGGATGTGGAGCTGTATATCAAGCTGGTGGAAGCTGCTATCTGGGTGGAGAACTCGTTGGTAAATAGTCGCAGGATTAGAGAGAGCAGGAGCCAATAGGGTAGTGGAGATGCACAGTTCCAGAGGCACGAGAAAAAGTGCCAGAGGTCGTCTGGACCTAATTCTCATGTTGCCAGATCATATCAGCCGCAATCGTCTACACCTACACTTTCGGTAGCCTCGACAGGGAGGCAAGAGCAGAGAGGGTTGATCTGTTATAGATACGGACAGCCTGGGCATCGTTTAGTTAAGTGCCCGCAGAAGGGCTAGGCCTAGAGTTCAGCGCTCGTCCAGTCACAGACGAGAGACTCACCTATCTATTTTGGGTGTGGTCAGTTCGGGCACTTTCGCAAACACTATCCCAGAGAGGGGAATGTCCAGGGCGCGACATGGGTGTCGGTTGTTTCATCTGTACATAGGCGATAGGCTCCACAGCAGCCTAGGTCTCAGACATCTAGGTTTGCAGAGGGAGGTAATTTAGTTGAGTCAGTGAGGCAGCCATCGACTCAGGGTTGTGGTGGGCAAACCAGATTGCCGCAGGCCAGGGCTTATGTTCTTGCTGATCCCGGTGCTTCCAAGGTACCAGTTGGACCTGATGCTGCAGCTACTCCAGCCATGATCAGAGGTACTCTTCTAGTCTTTAAATCATGGGCCAATGTTCTCATCGACACAAGAGCATCACATTCTTTTATATCTTTCATTTTTGCATCTGCATTGGGGTTGAAGGTAGACTCGTTGGGTAGTGTGTTGAGTGTGGAGACCCTAGTCAGTGGAAATGTGATATTGAGTAGAGCGTGATAGAGTGCCGATCTGTTTGCCAGAGGGTGATTGGTTCTTCTTTGTAGGTGATCAGGATGAGGACTTGATGTATATGCCCGGTGTCACTCGGGTTTGAGGAGATTTGGGTTTTCTCTTTTTTGCGCTCAGGTTGGATGAGTCGATTGGGGTTCGAGGAGTGTTACCCCCTATGGTCTGTGAGTACCCAGATGTCTTTCTTGATGATTTGTTTGAGTTTCCGCCGAGTCAAGATGTGGAGTTCTCTATTGATCTTGTTCCAGGAACTGCTCCCATCTTTATGCCATCGTATCACTTTGCACATGCTGAGTTACGAGAACTCAAGGTGCAGCTGCAGGAGTTTTTTAGACAAGGGGTTTGTGCGGCCAAGTATGTCTCTGTGGGGAGCTCCAGCTCTTTTTGCGAAGAAGAAAGATGGATTCTTGAGATTGTGCATAGATTACAGGAAGCTGAACCACATAACAGTGAAGAATAAGTATCCTATGCCTAGGATTGATGATCTGCTTGATCAGCTGAGGGAATCGTGCTGCTTTTCGAAGATTAACTTGAAGTCATAGTATCACCAGCTCAGGATTAGGGACGATGACATAGCGAAGACCGCCTTTTGGACTCGTTATGATCACTACGAGTTTCTGGTCATGCTGTTCGGTTTGACGAACGCCCCTGCGACTTTTATGGATTTGATGAACCGTATCTTCCATCCTTATCTGGATAATTTCGTGGTGGTATTCGTGGATGGCATTCTAATCTATTCACCCACGAGGGAGATGCATGAGGAGCATCTTCATGTTGTCTTGCAGCTTCTGAGAGAAATTTACTTGTATGTGAAGTTCGAGAAGTGTGAGTTCTGGTTGTCAGAGGTGAGATTCCTTGGGCGCGTGGTGTGGAAGGATGGGGTATTAGTGGACTCGTCGAAGACTGATGCTGTGATGGATTGGCTGCGACCAAAGAACGTCTTTGAGATCTGCAGTTTCCTAGGTTTGGCAGGTTATTATTAGTGGTTCGTCAAGGACTTTTCCTGGTTAGCAGCACCTATGACGCGTCTGATGTGAAAGGGAGTCACGTTTGTGTGAAGTGAATCTTGTGAGTCAGCCTTTCAGGAGCTGAAGAGGAGATTAACCAGTGCACCAGTGCTAATTATTTCTGAGTGAGGTTTGGGTTACACCGTGTACTGCAACGCATCATATGAGGGTTTGGGTTGCGTTCTGATGCAGGAAGGCAAGGTTGTAGCTTATGGATCCCGACAGTTGAAGACGTACGAGAGGAACTACCCGACACATGATCTGGAATTGGCAATCGTGGTCTTTACCTTGAAGAGATGGCATCACTATCTTTATGGTGAGCATTTCGAGGTCTTCTCTGATCACAAAAGCCTAAAGTACTTGTTTTTGCAAAAGGACTTGAATCTTTGCCAACAAAGATGGATGGAGTTGCTAAAGGACTATGACATTGATTTGTAGTACCATCCGGATAAGGAAAATATCGTAACTGATGCGCTTAGCAGGAGATCTCATAGTTCATCAGCTTCTGTGGCTATACGAGAATGGGATATGGTGGGAGATATTGAAGAGTTTGATATGTGTCTCGGAGAGACAGGGGCAGGTGCGACCTTATATTCAGTAGCTTCATAGCCCGCATTGGTTGCACACGTGTTAGAGGCTCAGCGGACCAATCAGGAGGCTCAGATGATATGGGACCGCATTGCTAGTGGGAAGGACACAACAGGATTGACGGTGGCTTCAGATTAGAGTTTGAGGTTGTCAGGGCGACTGTTTGTGCCAGAGTCATGCCGTGCTGAGGTGCTACATGAGTTTCATCATACCCATCTTGCAGTGCATCCAAGAGGCACGAAGATGTATCATGACTTGCGTCGTCAGTTCTGGTGGACTGGAATGAAGAGGGATGTGATCCAATTTGTTTCTCGATGCGTTGTCAGCAAGTAAAGGTAGAACACCATAGACCAGCAGGATTGTTGCAGCCATTGCCTATATCTGAGTGGAAGTGGGATAATATCACGTTGGATTTCGTATCAGGACTTCCTCGATCGCCGGTGGGACATGATGCTGTTTGGGTTGTGGTTGATAGGTTGACGAAGTCTGCGCACTTCCTCCCTATTCGAGTGAGAGATCCAGTGGACCGATTGAGCAGATTGTACATTCGGGAGGTCGTCCGATTACATGGAGTACCTGTGACTATCGTTTCTGATTGAGACCCGCGCTTTACATTGTGCTTTTGGTAGAGTCTTCAGGTGGCTATGGGGATGAGCTTGACTTTTAGTACAACTTTTTATCCTCAGACCGACGGTCAGTCTGAGAGGACCATTTAGATTTTGGAGGACATGCTGAGAGCCTGCGTGCTTAATTTTTGGGGTTCGTCGAAAGATCATCTATTATTGGTAGAGTTTGCATACAACAATAGTTACCAATCTAGTATTGGAATGGCACCGTATGAGGCTCTATATGGTAGGCCGTGTAGATCGCCTGTTTATTCGACAGAGGTGGGTGAGACCACTATTTTGGGACCCGACCTAGTACGGGAGATGACCGAGAAGATTGCAGTGATTCGTCAGCGTCTGGTGACAGCACAGAGCTGCCAGAAGAGTTATGCAGACCAGAGGAGGAGACCTTTGGAGTTTACAGTGGGAGATCATGTGTTTCTGAAGGTCTCGCCACGTAGAGGGTTGATAAGATTTGGCCGTTGTGAGAAGCTATCACCATGTTTTATTGGGCTATTCAAGATCCTGGAGAGGATTGGGATGGTAGCATACCGTATGGCCTTGCCACCTCAGTTAGCATCTGTGCATAACGTCTTTTACATTTTAATGCTTCAGAGGTACGAGCCTGATCCTTCGCATGTGTTAGATTGGGCTGAGCTGCAGGTTCATGAGGATGTCACGTATAAGGAACGCCCGGTGAGGATTCTGGATACAAAGGAGCAAGTGTTGCAAGGGAGAACGATTGTATTTGTCAAGGTTCTGTTGCTTCATCATGGGGTCAAGGTTCAGTCGACTGAACTGCCTTTTTGTCAAACCTATAAGTATTCCAGTGGGCTAGAACATTTGGGAAAAGCTTGTTTCTTCTTTTCCTTTGCCTTCTCTCTACATATTTGAGTTGCTTGAACCTAGTTTTCGACGATCAGCTTGTGGATCCCTACTATTCACGCAGCTACCTTCGTGTTCGACCGATCAGATTCCTGTTCCGACGTGGTTCGGATTTTGAGACTTTGAGTTTCGACTCGACGAGGTAGGATTCTAGACCCTACTGCTGTATTAGGGTGTTATATGTAATTCTATGCTTTTCCACCGGTAAAAAATGCATCAAATGCCATATTTGTGTTTAAACCTTATTTTTCAGGTAAAAAGTATGTTTTTTGCTTTTCTTGGTTTAGTACAGCTTATGACATGTGGACGCATGGTTTTCAAATGTTGTTTTGAAAACGGTGGTTTTTGTTGAAAAACGATGGCTTTGATTGAAATCTCAACATTTTATGTTTTGGAGCTTTGGAGCTCGCCTTCGGGGTTGAGTCTCAGGTTTTGAAATGTTTTGTTGAAAACGGGAAAAAACATTTTGAAATGTTTTCGTTTGATCTCCATGTTGATGGATGGATCTAAATACATGTATAATGTATTTTTTGGAAAGGTTTTCGTAGTTGAGTTACAGTTCGATTTTTAGAAGATTATCTAGATGTACCGGGATGACGAGTATTTAGCATGAGTTGCCCTCGGTGAAAGTCCAGAATCGTGTGCAGAGTAGGTACCTTTTGTCCCGCCCTAAACACTAGAGTCACGCGAAAGCCCACCCAAACACCATTTTATAAAATAAGATTTGGAGTTGGAAAACCATCAACTATAAAATATTACAACATTTGGATAAAGATCCCCAAGCTTATCTCTCATAAATAGAAATCATGCAAACTCATACATGAATAAATATATCGCCGAAAGGCGTACAAACCCAGCCTTCTGAAACAGGCAACACATGTATAACTACATGTCCAAAACAGGAAAACTACACTAAACTCTCCATCAACACAAGCCTCTAGGTCAATGCCACGTGGTCACCTGAAATGTTTTTACGGTAAAATCCCACACCGTGAGCCGAAGCCCAATAGGAAAAGACAATATAGCTGTAAAGCAGGGTATGTAATCATATGGTGGGAGCTAACTCGACCACGAACCAAAAAAGTTTTTCTTTCAAAAACCACATGTTTTCCATCTGAAAACTATCATTTTCATCCTTGAAACTATGCATATCATCCTAACTAATATCATGCCACAGTTAAGGGAAAGCTGTAAAACACAGTATTCTCCACTCGGGTCACACAGCCGAGGAGACAAGATAAAATGTAATCCTATGTACCAACTCTATCACACCGACAAAGGTAACAACTATAAACTCTCGTCCGTTACCCCAAACCTATATGCTTAGTAACGACAAGTTCTATACGGAGTCACAACAACAACGCCATTAACGAAAGCAACTGAACCACTCAATTTACGGGTACCAACCCAAAGGTACAGAGCACCTGCTACTTAATTTACGGGACCTGAGCCCGAGGGTACAAAGCACCCAATCACTCAATTTACGGGGACTAAATCGAACGTACAGAGCACACACGCTGCGCACGTTTCTAGACTTACACCGAGGAACAGTGGAAGCCCAACTCAAAAGCACACACCCATTGTCACGGTACATCTATGGACAGCATTTAAAAGCCCACAAAATAGTTTTACATCACATGTATATAAAAGGGATCCATTCCATCATCATGGAGGTCTACAAGCATGTAACAACATATGTTTTAACAAAATTGAGACTCAACCCCAAGGGTTAACTTCAAACCTCCACAAACATGTTTTTCATAAAAACACCTCGTTTTCAAAGCTCCTTTTGAAAACCACTGATCTCAACACATCCGGATCACGTAGAAAATCGAGAAAAGGCATAAAACCCACTTTTACCCATAAACCAAGGTTTAAAACATGTAAACAGCATTTCATGCATTTCTTCCCAATGAAAACAATTATAATTACATAAATCACCCTTTTAACAGCAGTAGGTCCAGAATCCTACCTCAAAGAGCTCAAAGCTCGACGCCTCAAAATCCAACCTCATCGGAACGAGAGTCCGTCCAGATGGATGTCAAGTCCACGTCGCCGACAACAAGGATCTGCTGTCCAGCCACGAAAAAGTAATCCCCGGGCCTCCCGAAACCTAGAGTGAAGGTAGAGAAAAGGAAAAGAGAGTGATTTGCTTTGAAAGATATTTTTGATCTCAAAAAGATATTTGTTCTCTCTTATAGGAATTCACGCCCATGACCCACCGCTCGAGCGAGGTACCCACCGCTCGAGCGGGCCCCTTGCCGACATAGGCCCTGCCACACCACCGCTCGAGTGCCCATGCACCACTCGAGCAGACCCCACTCCGAGCCACGCTCAGCCACTACGCCGCTAGAGCGAGATCCCCACCACCCGAGCGGTCATCGCTGGGAGAGAAAATTGAAAATGGCAACTAAAACCGAGTCCCCTCATGCTTAACATGTATAACACCTATACAAAACATGCAGCTCTACAGCGGAAACAAAATCCATGCAACACAGAGATACATATATGGAAAGAAACGCATCAACATATATAAAGATCTCAAAAAGGAGACGGGTTTGGGTCTCACAACTCTCCCCCCCTTAAGGAATTTTGCCCCCGAAATTTGCAACAAGGTCACGAGGTGAACAGATCCGGGTATCTAGCACGCATCCTAGACTCGAGCTCCCATGTAGCTTCCTCAACCCCGCAATAAAGCCATAGAATCTTGACATAAGCAAATGTTCTACCCCGCAACACTTGCTCCTTTGTATCAAGAATCCTCACTGGATTCTCCTCATAGGTGGCATCCTCAACAACCCGTAGCTCAGCCCAATCTAACACATGAGAAGGATCAGGCTCATACCTTCGAAGCATAGAAACGTGGAACACGTTGTGCACATATGCTAACTGAGGTGAGAAAGCTAAACGACAGGCAACTTCTCCAACCCTGTCGAGAATCTCAAAATGCCCAATAAAGGGCGGCGATAGCTTCCAGCTACGATCAAACCTCATCAAACCTCTACGTGGCAAGACCTTTAGAAACACATGATCTCTCACAGCAATTTCCAAAGGTCGCCTCCTCTGATCCGCATAACTGCAATCTCTCACAAAAGACGCTGGCGAATCACTGCAATCTTCTCCGTCGTCTCTCGTACCAAGTCGGGTCCCAAGACTGTGGTCTCTCCCACATCTATCCAACACACGGGCGATCTACACGGTCTACCATACAAAGCCTCAAACGGTGCCATCCAATATTGGACTGATAGATATTGTTGTATGCAAACTCTGCCAATGGTAAATGATCCTTCCATGAGCCTCTGATGTCAAGAACACAAGCGCTCAGCATGTCCTCCGGAATCTGTATAGTCCTCTTAGACTGGCCATCCGTTTGGGGATGAAAAGCAGTACTGAACATCAAGTTCATCCCCAAAGCCTCCTGAAGACTCTGCCAAAAGCGTGATGTGAAGGGTGAGTCTCTATCAGAAACAATAGACACTGGCACTCCATGCAACCGGACTATCTCTTTGACATACAACTGACTCAGTCTTTCCATTGAATCCTTCACACGGATGGGAAGAAAGTGTGCAGACTTCGTAAACCTATCGACCACAACCCAAACGACGTCGTGTCCCCTAGGTGACCGAGGAAGTCCTGACACAAAGTCCATTGTGACATTCTCTCACTTCCACCTTGATACTGGTTACGGCTATAACAATCCACCGGGCTTCTGGTGCTCTGTTTTTACCTGTTGACAGGTAAGGCACTGAGAAACAAACTTAAGCACGTCCTTCTTCATTCCTGCCCAATAAAACTAACAACGTAGATCATAGTACATCTTCGTTTCTCCAGGATGCACTGCAAGACGTGAATGGTGACACTCGTGTAGTAGATCAACTCGACATGACTCTGGCATAAACAACCTCTCTACTAATCTCAGACTCTAGTCTAATCCCACAACCCATCCTGCTGTATCATCTCCTCTAGCAACACGGTCTCGGATCATCTGAGCCTTTTGGTCCATCTGCTAGAGCTCTATTACACGTGCTATCAACGCTGGTCGAGTAACTACTGAAAATAAGGTGGCACCTATCGCTGTCTCCTCAAGACATAAATCAAACTGTCCAATATCTCCTAGCATGTGCCACTCGCGTATAGCCACAGAAGCTAACAACCCACAAGATCTTGTACTGAGAGCGTCAGCCACCACATTAGCCTTCCCTGGATGGTACTATAAGCCAAAATCATAATCCTCCAACAACTCCATCCACCGTCGCGGGCGCAAGTTCAGGTCCTTCTGCGAAAACAAGTATTTTAAGCTCTTGTGATCGGAGAAAACCTCGAAATGCTCACCATAAAGATAGTGACGCCATGTTTTTAAGGCAAATACCACGGCTGCCAACTCTAGATCATGTGTCGGATAGTTCTTCTCATGCGTCTTTAACTGTCAAGAACCATAGGCTACGACCTTCCCTTCCTGCATCAGAACACACCCAAGGCCATCGTGTGACGCATCACAGTACACTGTATAATCCAGGCCTCGCTCTGGGATAATCAACACTGGTGCGCTAGTCAACCTCGTCTTCAGCTCCTGGAAAGCTGACTCGTAGGACTGACTCCACACAAACACAACTCCTTTCCGCGTAAGACGCGTCATCGATGCAAAAAGTCTCGCAAAATCTTTCACAAACCATCGGTAATACCCTGCCAAACCTAAAAAACTGTGAATCTCAAAGACGTTCTTCGGTCGCTCCTAACCAGTCACCGCATCGGTCTTTGACGAATCCACTGATACCCCATCTGACGATACGACGTGTCCAAGAAATCTCACCTCAGACATCAAGAACTCACACTTGTCAAGCTTCGCGTACAAACGATGCTCCCTCAAAACCTGTAGCATGATCCGTAGGTGGTCTTCTTGTTCCTCCCTAGTGGGTGAGTAGATGAGAATTTCATCCAAAAACACCACCACAAAACTGTCCAGATACTGATGAAAGATCCGGTTCATCAAACTCATGAACGTAGCGGCACGTTCGTCAGACCGAACGGCATAACTAGAAACTCATAGTGACAAAAGCGAGTCTGGAAAGCAGTCTTCGCTATGTCCTTGTCCCTAATCCTCAACTGGTGGTATCTCGACCTCAAGTCAATCTTGGAAAAGCAGCTCGAATCCTTCAGCTGATCAAACAAATCATCTATCCTCGGCATCGGATACTTATTCTTCACTGTTACCTGATTCAGCTTTCGGTAGTCTATACACAAACGCAAGGATCCATCCTTCTTCTTCGCAAAAGTAGCAGGAGCTCCCCACGGTGAAGTACTTGGACGTATAAACCCCTTGTCAAGCAACTCCTGAAGCTGTACCTTGAGTTCACGCAACTCAACAGGTGCAAAACGATAGGACGGTATAGATATGGGAGCAGCTCCAGGAACTAGGTCAATGGGGAACTCTACCTCGCGGCGCGGTGGCAACTCAAACAGTTCGTCGGGGAAGACATCTGGTTAGTCACAAACCACCGGAGGTAACTCTCCCCGAACCCTAACTACCTCATCCAACATGAGAGCTGAGAAGAGGAAACCCAGGTTACCCTGGTTTCGCACAGCGCCCGTCATAGATCTCAAACCCTCATCCCGGTCTCCCACAAATCAAAAACAATCTCCCGCCGGTGTACAAATTGTTACCCTCAGTCGATCACAATCGATGAAGGCACGATAGGTGGTCAGCCAATCCATCCCTAGGATGACATCAAACGTGGTCATGTCT
>JAUMHN010269451.1:0-19226 GCA_032360265.1 Heliamphora ciliata
AATTAAATTTAATTGGCGGGTATCGAAAATCTTAACGTGGAGAGATGAGTTAAGCATTTAATAATAGGAGCTCAATGCAATTGGTCTTATGATTGTGGCTAGAAGTGCAATTACAGTTCTTTAGTGTTATAAACTGTAATTTGGTATTTTTTGAAAATTGCAAAAATCGCTATAAGATTTTCATAATCGCAGAAACTGCTGAGAGATTTGCATATTTATAGAAACCGTTGGATAGGTATCTGAGTCACACTAGGAGTCTATGTCATAATTACTCCACCGGTTCCTGTTGTAGCCTATAAATATGAGGGCAGGCCAAAACCAATTTCTGTTGTTGTCTTTCAAGATTAAGATTAATCAGGTTCTATCGATACCAGTTTTCGAAGGATCGTAGCCCACACTACGTTCGGGAATTGCATCGAAAATACAGTAGAATGTCTGTTCGGAGCTTTAACTCGGAGAATTAAAGTTTGTAGTTGAAAAAATGACTGAAAGGTATTCATCTAAATTAACTGTGGTGCACGGGTTTTATTTTGATCGTTCGATATCAAAAAAAATTTAATCTGGAACCTGTTTCAGCAATTGGCCGTCCAGTTTTTATTTTATTTTTTATCAAAAATCGTATTCAAATAAATAATCTTGGCAGTTTGCCTCCAACACAGCACTCAACAAATAATGAGTCGAATTGCTGAGAGACATTATCCCCCCTGAAGAACTTTCGAAGACCTTCCTTCAGAAATAGCGTTGATCAGACGCGTTTCCAATTAGGGCTCCGTGTAGGTGACCAAGTTCTAGTATAATATCATCGGAATTTGACTCCATACCCACATAAACACATAGCACAAAAACACTAACTTCACACATACCATGATACAACCACGTCTCACAGCTCCTAGGTATTTGAACCTAAAGTTATGATACCAATCTGTCAAGCTACAACTTATAGAAAATATTATTAGTATTAAATTTTTAACAGATTTTGGCAGAGTTTTTTCTATTTTTCGGATAATCTAACGACATAATAGTCCCCACAACAACCTGTATTAATAACAAGGAAAACAATATAAATTAACTACTAATCTACTTCAAATCAATACTTTAAACAAGAGGTGGAACTCTATGATATAAAATATGAATAAAAACAACTTTAAACTATAAAAACAAAATGCCTCAAAACTCATCCCACTAGCTTTTTAGATACTTACATTCATCCCAAAACCATGCAATTCATACACTATGTAATCTTACAAACCCAAAATTATCAAATCACAAATATAGAGATTAGTTACTAGACTTCAAGGTTCCTAACTTGAATATACGCATATTCTATAAGTCCACAAAATATACCTAAGCTCGAGAGTTCATAACAACCCTAAATAAAACATAAAGTGGCTCAAAACTTTAATACAATTCAAAACAAGATATCAAAAAAGGTCAATCTCCTATCATGGACTAGCATCTTCACCAGTACCTAAAAATCATTTACATATACAACGTGAGCCGAAGCTCGTAGGAAAATTGACTAACCAAGAATAAATGTGTTAGGTGTAACAACAATTTGATATAAATAATCATGTAGGTATCTAAAAGAGGTTTCAATAAATATTTAAAGAAAACCAATTTCCACATAACGGGTGTTTCACAAATACAAAGGGTGTTGATTTGAAGCTATAGTTATCCAAATACTTAAACAAATCTCCATTTTCATCATATTTTCACAAGTCACAATTTTTATAAGGAAAATCTCAATAATCCACATTCCTATCATTCAAAATTCTTGTAATTTCACAATAAGCCACATTTGTTTGTAATGCATTAAAATTTCACGATTTTAATGATAACAATTCACGTTCTCAATATTATATCAACAATTATAAGCCAATGGTTTCAATTAGGTACCGATTCTAGGCGGTAATTATAAACTCTCGTGCAATTACACTCGATTGGACCACTCAAGACCCGATATGTAATCGCCAGTTTTATAATTTGTCCCAACAACTGCACTCATTTACAATTCTCACATGGAACCGATGGGTACACAACATATGCACATGCTTCAATTAATTACATTAACACAAAACTTATGATTAAATTTATCCAATAATTCTCCAGTACCTAACAAGTCTCAAATATCCAACAATTTTCCAGTATCATGAATAAATCAAATTTTATCATAAATTGATTCAACAATAAATCATATATAATTTCTCAATCTTCACAAATAATTCCACATTTTCAAACATGGCTCCAACCACAAGCCATTTTCATTAAACCCAATTATAACTTCTCAAATTATCTAGGATTCCTATCCAACCTCATTAATTCAACCTCATTAATTTCATAAACATGCAATCTCATTCCCAATTTAACCAAGAATTCCCAACTTACATAAATAAAACAACTTTATCATGCATTTGCTTCAATTAATAACCCAATTCCACTCTCATCAAAATCAATTTTCAACTTCTCAATAGAACTTACGATTTTGTTTAAATTCACAAATCTAGTAATCAACTAACAAAATAAGGTATAAATTGATTTTACAACACTTTAATTTCATTAAATTCAACTAATCTACAGATCTAACTAGATCTATCCAAAGTTTTCAAGAAACTTAGGGTTTATGATAATGTAACGACCCTGCTCAGACCCTAGTATTAGTGATGGATAGTCCACAAGGCTATAGAGCACAGATGGGGTTCAAAACCTTATCTCGAATCGAAAATTCTAAGTTCGGCCTGAAAATCCTAAAAAGGTCCAAAACTCAAGCAACAAAACTTTAGCACCCGGAGAGTCTCTTAACATTTTAAATGAAGTAAATATCATGAAATAATGAATTAAAAATAAAAAATTCTCATAAATAGGGTAAAATGACCGTTTTGCTCCTAATAAGATAAAAAGTCTTAAAAATTTAAATTTTGACACATGATACCTTAAATCATGGATTTAAGTACAATTAAGTAGCAAAGGATAAAATAACATCAAAAATGACAAAATTATCTCTTAGTGACCGACCACCTTGGGAAGAGTGCCAAAAAGTGAATTTTTGCTTTCTTTTTAGCTTAAAATGATGAAAAATGTATTAAATTAAGTATTATGATGATCAAATACTTTTTGAAAAAATAATATACATAATAATATAGTGTTATAGGTCAATAAAAGTAAACAAATCATTATTGAAGTTCATACAATACAAAATAAGTTAAAAAGACATATATTGCTAAAATATCTTAATTTGACGTAAAAGACTGCATCTATTTAATCAATTACTATGAAAATTATGATAATACATTGGAATGCTATATTTATCATAAGCATACTAAAATAATAGGTCTCAGTACAAAAGGCACCAAAAAAATGCATCAAATTAACTTTTAATGCATTTTTAACACAAAAGGGCACGCAAACCAATGCAAAATCCCTTGATTGATGGGGGATCAGATTTTTATCCCCCAAACTGACCCCTAGCTATATTTATCTTCCCCATGTCTGAATTTTAACCCACAAAAGTTGAATCAACTCAAATCAAACTCAAGTCTCATTTATTAAATGAAGAAAAAAGTCCCTTTTTGGTACTTTATGTCCCCCTCTTGTTCCCTAGCCTTTACCTATATAAAGAAAGCCAAACGCCGTCTTCTCTACATGAAAATTTTGGCCAAGTGAGGGAGAGAAACGAGAACTCCTTGATCTTGAGTGTTGAGGTGAGTTTGAGGAAGAAAAAGGAAGAAAAAGGAAGAAATTGAGGAGAATTTTGAAAGCTAAGTCCAAATTCATCTTCCACCCTCCTTTAATCTCTCAAATAACTAAGTAAAATATCTAAATCTTATGTCTAATATCTCTCAAAATATCTCCCAACACATCCCTTTAAACACTCTAAGAATCGAGAACCAAAATCAAACCGAAAAGGCATCGTAGTTGTAAAATTGGGACTGTTATGTTTATGGGTGGTATGAGATGTTATTGTATGTTGTTATCTTTCATTTTGATAACTTCTAAGTGTTCTGGATCCTTGATATAAAAGTCTAAAACACAAGCATGCAAAGAAAAAATGGAATAAAATTTGACATGACATAAGTAGAAAACTTGGATCATAAGAGACTTGATTTTTGAGAACATAGATGTTTCTGCCCTGAATTTTGGAATGCCATAACTCAATGTAGAAAATTGATCTAAGCATGTTCTTTAAGTCCATATTTATAATTTTGTGTTATCTTGCATCCAAAGTTGGTTTCAACTCATTTGCATAAGTAGAACTCGAGATATTGCAATTTTATCAAAGTGTGTCATTTTCTGACCAATCAACACTATCGACTTGGAAATCCTAGTTTAGAGTGAGATCCGAACTTTGGTCAAACAATGAAAATTGTAGATAAAATGTATATCTATCTACCCACCAAAAACTATTACAAAATATTGAGTTTTGATACGTCAAAATCCTCTTGAAATTCTCTGTTGAGTTTCAGCCCTCAAGGGACACTTCTATCACCTATTTTTGTGTAGCCCCAAAACCCTATTTTTAGTGACCTATTCCAAAAGTGATCTACATGAACATTGTATCTAACATATTGAAGTACTTGATGCCTAAAAATCAGACCTTAAAACCTTGAGATGATACCCCAAAACCATTTCAAACCCTCTGTCCAAAACAGGCTCTGTTGAGTTTTAAAGGCTCACATAACCTATTTTCTAAAATGGCCAAAACGTCTAACTTGTTCCAAACAACTACCTTAGATCTAAATATAAAACTTGTAGGGGACATATTGAACTAGAACATACTCAAAATGGGGCTCATTTAGACTTGATCTGATACCCCAAAACCGAGACCAACAAAAGCATGTTTTTGATAAAATCTTGAGAAAAGTGCTGAACCATTTTTGATTAGGATGTTTTGTTCACCCTTTTGCCTTAGGTTTTGGCCTTGGTGTTACACATGAGAGTTGTAAAAAATATTTTTATCTAAATGGTGTTTTAAGAATCATAACTTGATTCCAAGTCTAGATACCCCAAAACCTTGTCGGCCCTTTTAATTTAATACTTGATTTTTGGCATTAAAAGTTGCTAAATGTATGTGTGAGTACCTTGTTGTCGGACCCAAATTCTATATGATTATTGATTTGAATTAGTTGACCAGTTATTCTAATTGAATGTGTGATGGTATAGAACTCATGCTATCAAGTTGACTCATATCTTGAGAATTGTATCTTATTCTTCACATACTTGTACCTAATGCTTTGCACATTGTACCATGAATCTTGCCATGCTAGTTGATGCTATGCTATAGATGGTTGTATTTGATATCCATACCATACATCATTGACATTGTCACTTGTATCCTGGCATATTGGAGTCCATCTATGCAAACCGTTGTTGGGATGGGCTGTATTGAGATTGTCGTTTTTTATTCTAAGTTTAGGGCGTCCCTAGTTGCCATTTTTGAAATGTTTTGGTTTATACACCTTGGGTGCATCCCCGGTGTTTGAAATGATTTTGTCTTGTACACACCGGGTGCGTCCCTGGTGTTACAGATTTGGTTTATACACCCTGGGTGCGTCCCTGGTGTTTGAAATGGTTTATGAAAATTGTTGGGCACCATGGGTTCGTAGCTAGCATTCTGGTTTTGATGATTTAGACTTTGGGTTGACGCCAAATGAGCATCCTGGTTCTTAATGTGGGATTGTTGCGCATGGTTACTTTGATTATTTTGGTTGGCCCGGATAGGGATGGATGATTATTTTGGTTGGTCTACCCCCACGCCACTGCCATCGAGTAAAATAGCTGTGGCATGATGCCCGGCTATGTGGTTACTATTCCCAACGAGGCGATGATAGGTTTGGTAATTAAAGTCCCATCAAGTCTACTCTGGTGATTTTTGGCGTGGAATCCCTGTTATAATCTGGGTGCATGTTGGATTGGGCATCTTCATTTTACACACAGCATCTCATATGCACATATTTATTAACTTATTTGCTATCTTGTCATAAACTTGTTTGTCTCCTTAACTATAAACTATACTGGGTGTTATATGGTATGCGTCGTGGTAAATTTTGTGCCGTGAAATTAGTTAGAAGGTTAAAGTGTTTTGTTTCTGGGCCTTGGCTCATGGCATTCGTGCCACAAGTGAGGAGGAGTTCTTGAAGGAAGTCATCCTAGAGGAAGAAGTAGAGTTTGAAGAACAGAGTGAGTTCTAAGAGCACGTGGATTCTGTTGATGCATTCTAAGGAGTCAAGATCTCTGCTTTTGTTCTTATATTCAGTTTTTCCCGTGCTTAGCGTAATTTTTAAAATTTCATAGTAAAATTATAATAGTTATGTAATTTTAGACGGTTTAGAACTCATTTATGATGTAATAATTATCGTATGTAAATACGAATGTATGGCTAGTATATCCCTATATTTATATTTATGTATGTCCCGATATGCCCGGAGGACGGAGCGTCACAGTTGTTATTAGAGCTCAGGTTTAGTGAACCTTCAGGCATTGGGTTATGGGAGACTACGAGTTTTGTAGCGTTGAAGCTCTGTAGAGTGTTTATATTATTGAATTATCACTTATAATTCTAAAAACATAAAATTCATACCCTAAGTTTCTCTTCCTAATCATCTCTCATCTTAGGATGGCGTCTGACGCAGAGCCGGCTGGAGAACCATGGGCAACACCTGAACCAGAAGACTCAGACCCCAAGGAAGAACCCGTTGAAGAACAAAACCCGCTAGATGTATTTTCGTTGGCATGGATGTTCCTAGATGAGTGGCCAGTTCATGAAGGAGAAGAGGCCAGGGAAGTAGGAGCAAACGAAGAACTAGATGAGGTAGGAAACGAGGCTAATGTAGAGGTGGAGGATGAGGAGGAACCTGAGAATGATGACAGCGAGAACAAGGAGCGATCCATCACTTTCTTTTATGATCCATTAGAGGCACCGCCACCAGAGACAGACGTTGATGAAGCAACGGACGTAGTGATCTACTGGAGCCGCCAAGAGTACCGCAATGACTATCATATTGGAGAACGGGTGTATGCTAGAGTTTTCCCAAAAAGGACGTGGAAGTGGAAAAAGTTAGAGTCTTTCCCGAGATACATGGGTCAATTAAGAGTGTTGGAGAGATGTGACGAGACCATCTATCGTCTGAAGGTACCATTGGGATTCAAAGTGCCATTAGGGGACAAGATGGATGCAAGGTGGATGTTGTCATGTCCCAAACTCCGGATCACATGAAACACTCATAAACAACCAAGTTAGCACCCAACTTGAGAATACACTCTCAATATAAAACATACATGCATTTTATATAATCGCCAAACGGCTTACATAGCACAGCCCCAATGCCGAAAAACATGTTACAACATACATGTTCAAAACTAGCAAAAAGGAAGACTATAGCTCTTCCACCCCTCCAGCAACCCTGGATCAACCTGCGTGACTAGTGCCTAAAAAATATTTCAAATCCCACACCGTGAGCCAAAGCTCAGCGGAAACTAGACAGCACATGCAATATAAGCTAAACATGCTATGAAGAAATAGTTTGAAAACACGGCTCACACAAGCCCCAAAGATGACACATACATATATGCAACACATGAACATATATCTAAACTGACTTTCACAAGCCCCGACAAGCTAACTCATGCAATCCATGCACTATACCCAACACACTATGAGTAACACACCCAACACATATCTCTCCAGGACCTCGTCTCCGTCCTTCAGAGTCACACGCACTATCTTTAAGATCACGTTCCATCCTTGAAACTATACATATCATCCTAATAGATTTCAAGCCACAGTTAAGGGAAAGAAGTAAAAACACAGACAAATGTAACAACTATAGACTCCTGCCCATTACCCTAGTCCTGAACCACTTAAGGCCTGCTAGGTAATGGCAAGTTCTATACAGTGCTACAACAATAAAGCCACTCACAGGGCAATAGACATAGTTTACGGGTTCACAACCCAAGGGCTCTAAGCACCCACACAACCCGGCATCGTCAGGACCACGTTCCCATCCTTCAGATACCCACATGCATCCACACAACACAAGGATCTTCTCAGGCTTTCAGTGAAGGACCACTGCCCCATCTAACATTTCTCGGGCTTTTACCGAAGGATCTCAATCCCATCTAACGCATGCCACCTATGCAACTCAACGAACGCAACCCGTGCAACACACGCAACGCATGCAACCCGTGCAACACACGCAACTCGTGTAACATGCACCACATGCATCCGCTCCTCAGAGCCCACATATACATGCTTATAAAACTATGAGTTTTAATGCATAAACCACGTATTCCCTTACGTAATCCGTACATGAATAAAGAGTTATAAATGCACATAACCATGTATAACTTCACATCATGACGCCACCTGACATATAATCGACATCCGCTCAGATACCACGCACTCGTCATCCGTTAACCCGAACGACCCGTCCACACACCGGGACAACCAACCACAAAACTAAGCTTAGCCCAAAGGCCAACACTAAAACCATAAAACCCCAATTCTTATAAACCAACACCGTTTCCCAAAAAGGATCACGGGCCCACACACGCCCAACACGGCCATCGCAAACCCACGACGTCCATACGCGCCCAACACAAACTCGACGGTGAATAAACACCACGCACCTAACCGTGCACAAACACCCATGTCTAACCATGCACGTCACCAAGGACGACATCTAAACAAACACCCGAGGCCACTACGCGGCCCCTGAAACTACAACACGATCAACCGAACCCCAGAAAAGAATCAAGCAGTATTTTAATTAATTAATCCCATAACAAATCAATTAAATACCATTTAAACCCAATCAAAAACAAAAAACCAACCACCAAATCACCAACACACAACCCAAAACTTCAGTCGACTGGCCCCAACCCCCAGTGGACTGAAAAACAAACTGGAAAAGCCTAAAAATACCAAACACACAGTTCAATCGACTGACCCCATGGGTTCAATCGACTGAACCCATAGAACCATGATCCAGTCAACTGACCCAACGATCTAGTCGACTGAACCCAAGTGAAAACTGGTTTCGAGTTGCGAGTTTGACCCTCTAAACCCCGAATCGAAGCCTCCAAACTCCCATCCGACACCCTCGGACATACACACGTCTTGGCCTAACACCAAGACCTCGAAAGAAACCCCCGACACCCGATTTCATCCACCAAAATCGATAAAAAATGAGTTTTATACCGAAAACCCAACTTGAACATAAAATCTGATCTACAGTAATCTAACCGTGAAAAACACACACAATTACACGTAGCACCCTTATAAGACATGAGAGTCTAGGATCCTACCTTGGTGAGTTAAAAACTCAACATCTCGATCCACGTACAAAACGGAGTATCGCCAGAATAAAAATCTGTTAGGATGAACACGTCGACCACAATGCCAAAAGTAAGGATCTGCTGTTAGATTGTTGAAAACTGAGCTCTGGGCCCCTAAGAACTTAGAGAGAAGGTAGAGGGGAAAAAAAAACTTTCTGGAGAAGTTTTGAAAATATATTTTGAAAATATCTAATTCAAGATATTTATAGGCATAAAAAATATCTTTTTTAAAAATTTTTCAAAATTCGCGTCGGAACATCTCACGGCCCCAAGAACCTGCCTCGCATGCATATCTAACCCCGATCGTGCATGAAAAACATATAAAAACATACTATCACATAAACACGAAACGCGCGTCGAAAAATGTGTAAAAGGAAAATGGGTCAGGTTCTCACAACTCTACCCCCTTAAAGGAATTTCGTCCCCAAAATTCAACTTAAGGTCAAAACAACAAATCATCGATCGCAATCGACACAGGCAAACGAGATGGTCAACCAAACTATTCCTCAGATATAGTTAAACAAGGTCAGGCATCCTAAACAATGGCCAACTATCTCAAAGACATGGGATGTACAACTCACCCCAACCTCACATCGTTACCAACCACTGCCTCACCGCAACACATCACCCACAAAATCCATCATCAACTCCCAAATAGATACAATGAAGAAACTAGCCCAAGGCCTGCATACTCAAAAAGTACCTTTGCTCGCTGAAGGTATATCTGCATCATCTGGCACAACTAGCGCCCTAGAAGAACTGGGAGCTATAAGTGCATACGCTCGTGGCAATGTTGCTCTGCCCTGTCAGCCATAGCCGCGCGCTGTCGGCTGTCGTATCGACTGAACTAAAGTTCCCCTATTTCTCCCTCGGGAAGACTGACCAACAGGATGCTGCTGTCGATCCTGCACAAATGAATCCTCTGGTGTGCCCGTTGTACTCGGCGTACTCTCTTTCTGGGGATAATCCCTTCAAATGTGTCTAGGCTGGCCACATCCATAACAAATCTGTGACTCCCTTCCCTGTGACTGAATCAATACTGAACCCTGGGACTGCTTTCGTTGAGGGCAATCCATTACATGATGTTCGAGTTGCCGGCATCAGAAGCAACAGAAGTCATACTGCTCTAGCCTTCTCTTTGAAACTACGGGAGGTGAAGACGCTAAAGACTGTGGATGATACAACCCCTCTGGATACGAACTCAGACCAGACGTCCGTTGACGCTTATCATTGTATCCTCGGGACTGCACACTTCCCCCGTCCTACTGACTCCTCCTGTCTCTGTCTCTGCGCATCTCGTTCAGAGTGTCTTCCACCTTCATGGCGGTCTCCACCAACTTTGTAAAAACATGCAACCTGAATGTTGCCACTCGATCTCTGATAGAGGGCCTCAAACCCCTCTCAAACCTCTTCACCTGAAATTTGTCAGTGGGCACAATCTCTTGTGTAAAATGGGATAAATTAGTAAACTCAGCCTCATGCTCGACTACTGTCATCGTCCCATGAGTCAGGAAAAGAAAGTCCTCTCTGTACCGATCCCTCAAAGTCACGGGAAAGTATTTCTCCAGAAATACCTTTGTGAATGCTTCCCAAGTGCCTTTGACTGTAGTCCTGGCAAACCTTCACCACATGTGAGTACTCCCCCTCAAATGGAAGGGAGCAAAAGAAACCCACAACTCGTCCTCCTCAATCTGTAACGTGTCCAAGATCCTGGTGACCAGCTCCTGCCATTCCGTGGCTACTGTGGGTTTGAGATCCCCAGAAAAGGTAGGAGGGTCCAGACGTCGAAACTTGCGCATTGCGACCATCGCCCTCTGTTCAGGTACACTCTCTCTCTCCCTATAGAGGCCTCAGCCAGCTGCCGGATGGACCCGACCATCTCACACAACAAATCTCCGCCAACAGGTCCTTTGGGTGCATTAGCATCCCCAATATCTGGAATTGGAATGTCCCTTCAGCCAAAACCACAGCCACAGCCTTGACCACGGCCTCGTCCTCCCCGCGTGGACATCGCGTCTATAGGAAACAAACAAAACATAAGATGCAGCACATAGCATGAACATAAACGCTAACTACATAAGCATGCTAACACATAGCCACATAGGTTCATGCTAAACGAAACCTCACTTACCTAGGAGAACCAACAAGAATGATGTGTCGATCTGGATAACCTACTCAGATTTCCTGCTAGAAATCACGTTAGCAAAACGCGTTTCTAACTTGGCTCCCAAGTTTCTTAATCCAAACGCCCAAAGGCAGGACTAATCAATTCCACAGTTCAACCCCATGCTCACATATACACATCATTCACGTATAACCCGCATGCTATCACGTTCATGCTATCAAAACATCTAAATACATGCAGTCAAGCACACGCAATCAATCTCACACGGGATACACCCTCTTCTCACAGATAAAGGTAACAACTGTAGATCCTACCCATTACCTTAGTCTAGAACCACTTAAGGCCTGCTAGGTATGACAAGTTCTATACGGAGCTACAACAATAAAGCCACTCACTGGACAATAGACTTGGTTTACGGGTTCACAACTCGAGGGACCTAAGCACTCACATAACCCAGCATCGTCAGAACCACGTTCCCGTCCTTCAGATACCCACATGCATCCACACAACACAAAGTTCTTCTCAGGCTTTCACCAAAGGACCACTGCCCCATCTAACATTTCTCGAGCTTTCACCGAAGGACCACCGCCCCATCTAACATTTCTCGGGCTTTCACCAAAGGATCTCAATCCCATCTAACGCATGTCACCCATGCAATTAAACGCACACAACCCGTGCAACACACCCAACGCACGTAACCTGTACAACATGCACCACATGCATCCGCTCCTTAGAGCCCACATATAATGCCCTATAAAACTATGAGTTTTAAAGCATAAACCATGTATTCCCTTACGTAATTCAGACATGAATAAACAGTTATAAATGAACATGACCATATATAACTTCACATCATAACGCCACCCGCCATATAATCGACATCCACTCACATGCCACGCACCCGTCATCCGTTATCCCAAACGACCCGTCCACACACCGGGCCAACGAACCACAAAATAAAGCCTAGCCCGAAAGCCAACACCAAAATCATAAAACCCCGGTTCTCAAAAACCAACACCTTTTCCTAAAAAGGATCACGGACCCACACACGCCTAACACAGCCATCGCAAACCCACGACAACCACACGCGCCCAACACAAACCCGATGGTGAATAAACACCACGCACCTAACCGTGCACCTGTTAGGGTTGGTATACTAAAAACCATGTTTTTAGTATTTAATTTTATAAAATTAGTTTTCTGTTTTATGAGAATCTGTATGAGTAATATATATGTATCATTTCTTTGATATGCATGGATATCCAATATTCTGTATAGTATTTAGTATGGTGCATAGAGTACGGCTTGCATACAGAAGATCAGATTTTAGGTTCTTGTAGAATATAAATTTTATGTTCACAGTTTAGATGGAAATGGACATACCATTATTACGATTGTGACACGGAGTATTAGTAGGCCTGTCTTGGTTATAGGGAACAAATAATAGCATTGTTTATTATTCTGACTCTCTATGCCAGTACACTTTGTATGTATTGAACGGGGCATTTGGAATAATTAATTTAGTACTGACTATTGACTATATAAATTAATTCACACCCCAAGGTTATTATGAATAGTGCTTATCCTCTTAATTCTGAAATAATTATTGATTTGCATATATCTAATATTCGTTATTTTGATTCATTAGAGGGTGCGATCTTATATGGGTCTATATTCTCGGTAAATTGGATAGCGATATTATTTATATGGCAAATATTAATTATTAACAGAATTCACGTCCCGAAGATCGGGATTGACGATACCCTCTTAAAGATGCTTATAAGTTTTGACCGGACCAAACCTTGTAGGTGGATTTAATTATCCGACGGTCAAATAAGTTAAGTGGAAGGGCTTAAGGAATATCAAGAAACCGATTAAATTAAATTATCAGTAATTAAATTTAATTAACGGGTATCGAGAATCTTAACGTGGGGAGAAATGGTAAGCATTTAATAACAGGAGCTCAATGCAAAAAGGTCTTGAGATTATGGGTCAGAGTGCAATTATAGTTCTTTAGTGGTGTGAACTGTAATTTAGTGTTTTATGTAAATTACAGAAACAGTTGCATGTCTTTTCATAATTGTAGAAACCTCTAGTAGGTATCTATGTTCCACTGGAAGTTTAACTCATAATTACTCCCCAGGTCCCTGCTGTAGCCCTATATATACGCGGGTAGGCTGAACCAGTTTGAGATTTATAGTTCATATATCATTATAATTATGATATTATTTTTATCTTTCAAAGACTTAAATATATCGGGATTTTACCGGTACGAGTTCTCGGAGGATGTAGCCCACATTACGTTCGAGAATCGCGTAAAGAAATACAGTAGAAGATCTGACTGGAGTTTCAATTCGGAATCAAGTCGTAGTTGAAAATTAGATCTACAAGAGGTATTCTTTTAAATTAACTTTGATTGCACGGGTTTATATCTGGAGCCCGTTTCGACATTTGCCCATCCAGTTAATTTTTTATTAAAAATCGTTTTACAAAAATAATGATCATTGCAGTATTGCCTCCAATAAATTGGTATCAGAGCCATTTTATTTTTTGTTTACAATTTATCGGGGCCGAGTAGGTTTAGAACTGTGTTAACTTTGTTTTGCAGGCATTCTAAATTCCAGTTTTAAAATCATATATTATTTTCATGTTTGATTAAATGCGTGGATGATGATTTGATTGTTTTTTTAATCATGGGGGTTGACTGTGATAAAATAAGTTTTTTAGATCGAATATGAGCATACGGGACATAGGTTTCGATGTAATTTTTTTTTGTTCTTTAAGTTTTTTTTTCTAGTTTATTAGAAAGAAAAAATAAGAATAGGTATGGAAGAAACGGCGGTGGTTAGTGGCGACAACCGGTGGTTGTTCTGGTGGTTTTAGCCGCGAATAACTTTTTTTTTTATTGCTTTACAATAATTTTTTCTCAAATTTTTTTTCTGATTAAATAAATAAATAAACAGGAAGCCGCCGGCAGCAAGCATAGCTCCGGCAATTTCGGAACACAGCAAGCCGCAGCAGGTTCGGTTTACAAGGGGCAGTGGCTTTTCCGAAGCTTCAAGAAAACGGAGCAACCAACCACCAGTCGCCAATTCGCAAGCACTGTTGAAGCAACAGTTTCCATGAAGTTTGAAAATCCCAAACACTGTTCGGCAGCAGTGGGATTACTGAAGCAGCAGTTTTTCAAACCAACCGGAGGTTCCCAGTAGCGCAATTCCATGCGCAAAATTCGGCGGTACTTTGAAGCTCGATAAAGCAGTTTTCTTTTCTTCTCCAGCAAGCGCCTGATCGAAGTTTTTTTTAGCTTCGGTACAATTGCGCAAACATTAGCTGAGGCATTACAGCCAGTTTTCCAGGCGCCACAGTGACGCAAACCCAGGCTATTTTCGGCCAAGTGCAGTGGTTTGCAAACAGTTTTTTTTATTGTGGATGAAGCAACACTGTTTCGGTAGCACCAATAGCGGCGCATATTCCGGCAGTCCAAATCCCATACGGAAACAAACTGTTTAAAGCAATACCTGGCAGCCGTGGGTCCCCAAGCCAAAAAGGCAGTTTTCAGCAATCACTCAGCTGTTGGGATTCTAAACCGGAACTATTTTGAAGTAGTTTTCTTGTGTTGCGCAAATTCAATGTAACTGGGATACATAAATTTGATACAGACTGAAAGATTAAAAACTTAACAAGAGATTAAAATTCTTTAAAGTTGAGATTAAATCATAAGATCAGAATTTATATTTATCTTGTATTTAATTTATTTTTATGTATTAACTGCGTGGATGATAAATATTGATTTTATTTATCCTGTTAATTTAATTAATTTGAATATTCGATTTTAATTAAAATATTTTATAATAAAAAATAAAATTATATATTTTTAAATTAATTAATTTTAATTAAATAAAAAGACTTTAGATATTTTTTTACAAAATATCACGTTTAAAGATGTTTTATTAAAATCGGAGATCTTGAAAAAAAAACGTGAGAATTAATTTCGAATTTTGAATTAATTAAATAAAAAAATATTTCATCAAAATAAATTATTATTTTTCAAAAAATGTGAAACAAAAAATAAAATAAATAAATGCCTTTAATCACTACCTTAGCTGAAAAGCTAGAGAAAAAACTGTGCATTTATTAAATTTTACTTGTTACACATTTAAATACAAAAAGATGGTTTGATAAATCAGAATATTTGGAATCGTGTACACGGAAAGATGTTTGATTCTTTCAGATCGTATAACTTTCGAAAGATAGTTTGATAAACCAGAATATTTGGAATCGTATACATGGAAAGATATTTGATTCTTTCAGATCGTGTGACTTTCGAAAGATAGTTTGATAAACTAGAATCTTTGGAATCGTGTACACGGGAAGATGTTTGATTTTTTTAGATTGTGTGACTTTCGAAATTGATAAATTTATTTTAATTAAACGAATTTTTATAACCCTAAAAAATGTTTTAAAAATCTAAGTGAGAGAGGAAATTTATTCACAGATAAATCCTGCGGTCTCCATCACCAGTTTGTAGGCGATGCAATTAAATACTATGTGTCGGCAGTAAGGCTTTCCTCCCTAACGGACCGATTAATTGCGGTATCGCTAGTACAAACCTCTTTTAGAAATAATTCTGGATAATTGTTAGTGTGAATCACTTCTCCAACTGGTTCATTGCGAAGCGATTAATTTGGGATTAAGTGATGGTTAACACTTAGCTGTATATAATAGTATCCTCTCCATCTGAGTCACTGCTATTATATACTAGACCAAAATTATGTTAGCTATTTAATTTTACTTAGTATGGCCAGTTGCCTAGATAATAAAATTAAAAAGAATTGGTCTATCTGGTCTTATGATGGATAGTAGACGTCCACCCATTGTGGCATGCTATTCACAGGTTACCAGGCTACTAGCGAATTTAATTTTAAAATAGTAGAGGGTACCAAATTAAAATGAATTCAAAGTTTTGCTCATCATAATTAACGATTTTATTTAATTATGTGATTCTTAAGATTAAAATGAATTTCAACCCACTCGTTTCAATACTCAAAGAAAACAAACTAACGAGACCAAATTTTATTAATTGAAAATGTAACTTAGATATAACTTTAACTACAAATAGAATTCCTTCAATACCCAGAAATATGTCTGTTTTAGAAAAAGGTTCTTCCTCGGGGCCGAAAGACATGAAGAAGAAAAAGGTTTAGAAACAGGGATACACAATTTTAGGGTAGTTAGTGGGCCACGAACTAGCGTGAAAAGCCGAAAGACAGATGTTTTCATTGCAACTAGACCCGGAACTGAAAAAAGCTATGTCTAGTATTTCTCAGAAGGCAGAACAAACAGGGTAATTTCTATTCACTGATTGTGGAAACATGTTTAATGGTGTTATCTATCGGTACCTGATGTGTAGATACGGGAGCCCCTAATCATATCTGTAATTCATTGCAAGGGTTCCAGGAAACCCAATAACTAAGTGATGGGGAGATTTACCTGCATATGGGTAATAATACAAAGATAGCAGCAGTTGCAGCAGGAGATATCACTCTCAGTTTTGGTAGAGATCGGGTTTTAATATTGAGAAATTGTCTTTATGTACTTGTCATTAGAAGGAACTTTGTTTCCGTTTCTAGATTGGCTAAAGACGGATATTTGGTTATTGAGGATAATAAACGAGTTATCTGTTCTAGTACATTGGTGGATGATCTTTATATTATTACTCCAATCACTCTTACACTGTAACTGACTGAAACGAATAATACACCTATATTACCATATAAGAGAAAGTTTCCTTCTTTAATGAACCAAACGTTTCTTTGGCACTTACGCATGGGTCATATTAATCTAAAAAAGATAAAAAGACTGGTAGCAGATGGACCTTTGAGTTCATTAGAAGTTGAGACACTTCCAGTCGGTGAATCTTGCTAAGAGGGTAAGATGACCAAGAGACCCTTTTCGACCAAAGGCTATAGAGCTAAAGAACCGTTGGAGCTGGTTCATTCGGATGTGTGTGGTCCTATGACAATCCGGGTTAGAGGTGGCTTTGAGTAGTTCATCAGTTTCATTGATGACTACTGATACATTTACCTGATGCACCGTAAGTCTGAATGCTTTAAGAAATTTAAAAAATTTAAGGCGGAGGCAGAGAAGCGTCGGGATAAAAGTATCAAATCACTACGATCCACCCGTGGTGAAAAATACCTCTTTGAAGAGTTTAAGGACTACTTGTCATCAGAGGAAATTATATCCCCGTTGACTGAAGCTGGCACTCCACAGCAAAATAGTGTAGCAGAAAAAAGGAATATGACTCTTATGGAGATGGTAAGGTTAATGATGAGTTATTCAGATTTACCACATTCGTTTTGGGGACTCGCTTTAGAGACAGTGGCTTACATTCTGAACCTGATACCTTCTAAGTCAGTATCTTCTACTCCCATAGAATTATGGACCGGGCGGAAGCCTAGTCTGAAACATATTCGAATTTGGGAGTGTTCAGCACATGTGCTGAAAGGGAACGCGGGTAAGTTGGAACCAAGGATAGAAGTATGTTTCTTTGTGGGTATCCCAAGGAAACGAAGGGTGGTCTATTGTACAATCCTAAGGATCAGAAGGTCATTGTTCGCACTAATGTCCGATTCTTGGAGGAGGATTATATTATGGATCGCAGGCCCAATAGAAAAATTGTTCTGGAAGAACTAAGAGGAAATACCAGTAGAACGGAAGAGGAACCACAAGTTGCTGAGATTTCATTTTCATGTCGTAGTGGGAGGATTATCGGGACAGGTGCAAATCAAGAACAAGGTGCTGATGCACAGGGTTCAGATTCTGCACAGCCTGTTACTGCTAGTACACAGACACATGTAGTGCCTCGCAGTAGTCGGAGGGTTGTTCATCAACCTGACCGGCATATGTTCTTGGGAGAGTCTTATGACAGGATCTCGGTAAAACTAGATACCGAGCCTTGTAACTACAAAGAAGCACTATAAGATAAAGATGCATGCATATCTTTGGCAAAGGGCTATAAATTCATAAATAAAATATATGTATTCCAATCAGGTCTGGGAACTTATAGAACCACCCGAAGGGATAAAACCCATTAGATGCAAGTGGATCTACAAGAGAAAGAGAGGAGCAAACGGGAATGTTGAAACCTTCAAAGTTAGGCTTGTTGCTAAAGGGTTCTCTTAGAAAGAAGGGATCGAGTATGAGGAAACCTTTTTACCGGTAGCCATGCTTAAGTTTATCTAGATTCTCTTATCCATTGCTGTACAATTTGATTACGAAATATGACAAATGGACGTCAAGGCAGCTTGCCTTAATGGAAGTCTTGACGAGTGTATCTATATAATACAACCAGAGGAATTTATTGCGAAGGGCTAGGAGCACATGTTGTGCAAGCTTAAGAGATCTATTTATGGACTTAAGCAGGCATTGAGGTCTTGGAACACTCGGTTTGATCAAGCTATAAATTTTTATGGTTTTGATCGAAGTCCAGATGAGTCCTGTGTGTACAAGAAGCATGACCGAAGCGTGGTGATCTTTCTAGTACTTTATGTAGACGATATCTTGCTCATCGAAAATGATGTGGGGGCATTATCCACGGTTAAAGTATGGTTATCTGGGCAGTTCGATATGAAGGACTTGCGAGAAGCCAGTCACATCATTGGGATCAAGCTTGTGCAAGATTAGAAACGAAGGATGTTGGGCTTATCATAAGCAAAGTATATCGATGATATCCTTGCTCGTTTTAGCATGCAGGATTCTAAGAAAGAAT
>JAUMHN010269559.1:3632-16567 GCA_032360265.1 Heliamphora ciliata
ATTTGAAAAGGTTGTTCATTCTTTTTATAATCAAGAAAAATTTGTTGGTTACATGAAATAATAAAAAAATACACTAACAAACACTCACCAACCCTCTAACTATTCTGAAAGCCAAAAAGAGTTGAAATATCAAGAAAGATTTCCACTATAAAGGGAAGGACATTTGAAAAGGTTGTTCATTCTTTTTATAATCAAGAAAAATTTGTTGGTTACATGAAATAATAAAAAAATACACTAAAAATATTGTAATTATAGTAATATTGAATGCACTGGCATCAAGTATTTTAAACAAATGGTGGAAATTAGTAAAGGGACGAAAGACTAAAACTGAGATTAAGAAGGCCAAACTTGATAGGAAATACTTTTGTGTTACTTAAAATCTTTAAAGAAATTGAAGATTTGGATAAAAATGGTATTGTTGATATTTTTGAAAATTTTTTACGCTATAAAATTAAAGCGAAGACATTTATGACACATTTTTTTAAGATGGCGGTTAAATTCTTGAAGGAACTTTATAGATTCATATGTGCAACAACGACATCAAGCTTTTTGTAATTTATGAGATAAATGTAACGTTTCAAGTGGATTACTGACACAGTAATTTGAATAAATAGCCTGTTGGAATATTAGATTTAGATTGATTAGAATATTAGAATGATTAGATTGATTTTGTTCTGATTTGATTTTATTCTATTATATCTTCTTATTGTTTATCCCTATTCGCCTATAAATAGGCCATATCTTGTACAGTTTTAATAGACAGAGAATATAGAGTTATTTTCTCTTCTCAATTTCTTCATAGCCTAACAACGTAGTCTAAAAGTTTAAGTACAATTTATTAATAGTAGTCTACAAATTTCTTTATATACTAAAAATATTTTTCATAGGGTTTCACAATATCCATACTCAAGAACGCAATATTCTCGTCATATTGTCCAAGTTCTTCTCTTAGTTGTGATGTAGATAATAGTCTATTAACAAACACAGAACAGCTGATCTGGGACAAGAATTGGCTTTGATACCATTTGTAACGATTCAAGTGGACCACTGAACCAATACTTGAATAAAGAGCCTAACAACATAACTTAAAACTTAAACCCAAGTTATTAGTACCAGTACACTAGTTTCTTTATGTACCAGATTTAATTTCTATCTCCCACTAGTGTGGAATGTGGTATCATAATATTTTTCACTCAAATATGTGACGTGCTCATTGCGTGATCTTATTTCTTTTCCTAGTTGGGATATGGATAGCAGCCCATTAGCAGACACAAAGCAGCCGATTATGCACGCACAAAATATACTGCCTCGATGCCTTTATCCATGTTCAGAACCTTTACTCCTCTATTCATACAATCACGGAACCAGGGTTAGTTCTGATACCATTTGTAACGACTCAAGTGGACTACCGGGCCAATAATTTGAATGAAAAGCCTAGCATCACGGGCCAAAAAACTTAATTAAGTCTAAGTTATTAGTAGTAGTCCACAAGTTTCTTTATATATATTATACTTAATTTTTATATTCCACCGATGTGAGAATGAGATGGAGTACCATGATAAATGCTATTCATTTAAATTGTACTAGTAATTGAGCACACATAATGCTTGTTCAAGTTAAATATAAAAAAAATTAATGTGGTGGGAAAAATAGCGAAATAGAATGGTATTGTTTTGAAGAAATTATAAATAGTTATAAAGCAATTGAGCAAAAATTTTATGAGGCATTAGTTTAGAAAAATACTAAAGTGTATTGAGTTTGGAAATATAGGAACACTTTTAGTGAGTGCTCTCTTAATACAAGAGTCTGAATAGTTTGACATATTTCATTTACGTTATAGTTTTAATTTGAATATGGTTTGAATAAACCAAGCAGTTTGTCATTATCCAGTTAAGAATTATTCTGAAAGCCAAAAAGAGTTGAAACATCAAGAAAGATTTGTGGGTTATTGGGCAAGGACAATTGAAAAAGTTTCTCATTTCTGTTTATAATCAAATCATGAGGATGGAATATTTTATTTTCTCTTTTCTTTTGCATGCATTCCTTCAGTTTTTGACCCAAACTTTGTTAGAGTTTGACCTTTTGTTATCTAACTTCTAACAAGTTAGAAACTCATCTATTTTGGGAAAAAAATAATAATAAATTCATCTATTGTGTAGACCTCGTTTAGTAACTCGAGTTAAAATATAATATTAAAGTGTATTATTAAAATATTAAACACTAAGCGGCATGAGGGAGATGAGAGGGCGGTGCAGGACAGGGAGAGAAAAGGATAGGGGGCGCAAGACGAGCAAGACATGGAGGGGTGAGGAGAGGGTGGTGCGACGTTGGAGGGGTGGGAAAGGACTAGGTTGTGGATGGTTGGAGAGGGGGTCGCTAGTGCCGACTGTTGGTGGCTAGTGGTGGAGAAGGAAGAGGGAGGGGATTGGAGAAAAAATCATTTAGATTTTGTGTTGGGGATTAGAACATGATTACTAATCCCGTCCAAGATCACCCACAAACACAAACATGGAATAAACGTGAAGAAGAGGGAAAAAGAGACAGTCACAGTACAAAACACAAGTTTTACGTGGTTCGGCAAGTTGTGCCTACATCTACGGGATCACACACTTCACTATTGATTGGAGGTTACAAGAGGGAAGAGAGTTCTGTGATAGAATTACAGAAGAACAAGCTAAAACATAAACACAACACCCCGCAGCTGCTGCAACCCTAGCAGCATATATATACTTTCCCGCACAGACCGATCGATCGGTCTAAAGACGGATCGATCGGTCTAAAGACAGATCGATCGGTCTATCAAGCGGTCTTACACTGCTCTCTGTATTTCACCTGTAGACAACACCGATCGATCGGTCTCACCACCGATCGATCGGTCAACCATTAAAACTAGTTTTTCTTCACTAATTTCAACAAATCTCCCACTTGAAGTAAAACCTACTCCAAGTCTTGAGAAATCCCATCAACACCAACACCTTGAAACCACCGAAACAAATACTCAAACCTGCGTGACCCAACCTCCTGTCTTCTATCCCTGAAGACCAACTGAAGCCGAGCATAACTTCAGTTTGTCAATGTTGACGCCTTTTGTCAACATATCAGCTGGATTATTCGCCCCGCTAATCTTCTCAAGATTCAGCTGATTGCTGTCCAGCAACGAACGAATGAAATGATACCGCAGCTGTATGTGCTTCGTCCTGGAGTGGAATGCTGGGTTTTTGGCAAGAAAGATAGCACTCTGGCTATCACTGTAGAGCATCCCTCTGTCAACCTTCTTACCCAACTCATCCAAGTGACCCTGCAACCAAACCATCTTCTTTCCAGCCTCTGTCACTGCAACATGCTCTGCCTTTGTAGTAGAGAGTGCCACAATCTTCCGTAGCTTTAAAGCCCAGCTCACTGCTGTGCCCCCCAAAGTGTAGACAAACCCAGTGGTGCTCTTCCTACTGTCAATGTCACTAACTAAGTCGGCATCCACATAGCCTTATAGTTTTAGTCTTGTTCTCGTGAAACACAAAGACGTCTCTGTAGTCCCCTTTAAATATCTCAGAATCCATTTGACATCATCCCAATGCTGCTTTCCTGGATTGCTCATGTATCTATTGACTACTCCCACTGCATGGGCGATATCTGGTCTGGTACAGACCATAGCATACATCAGGCTACCAATAGCTGATGCATAAGGAACCTTGCTCATGTTCTCCTACTCCTGCTCTGTCTTTGGAGACTGATACTTAGTTAGCCTAAAATGGCTGACTAAGGGTGTACTGACCGGCTTAGCACCATCCATGTTGAACCTGCTCAGTACCTTCTTCCAATATTCTGCCTGAGATAGTCTCACGGTTTCTTCGGCTCTGTCTTTGATTATCCTCATCCCAAGGATTTGCTTGGTAGCTCCAAAATTCTTCATGGCAAATTGTTTTGACAGCTGCTTCTTCAGCTTGTTGATCTCCTCGATGCACGGTTCAGCAACGAGCATATCATCTACGTACAACAGTAGAATGATATATAAGCTATCAAAACCCTTGACATAATAGCAATGATCTGCCTCCAGCCTAGTAAACCCGGTACTATGCATAAAGCTATCGAATTTCTTGTACCACTGTATTGCAGCTTGTTTTAGACCATACAAGCTATTCTTCAATTTGCAAACCAAGTCTTCCTTACCTTTTACTGCGAATCCCTCAGGCTGGCGCATGTATATGTCTTCTTCCAACTCACCGTGAAGAAACGCAGTCTTGACATTCAACTGCTCCAGAAACAGATTCTCTGCAGCTACAATTCCCAGCACCGTTCTGATCGTTGCCAACTTCACAATCGGGGAGAAGATTTCAGTGAATTCAACTCCTTCCTTCTGCTGAAATCCCTTGACAACTAGTCTTGCCTTGTAGCACCTGCTGCCGTCATGTTCTTCCTTCACTCTGTATACCCACTTGTTGTGTAGAGCCTTCTTTCTAGCTGGCAATCTAGTTAGCTCCCATGTCTGGTTTGTCAGCAAAGAATCCATCTCATCTTTCATTGCTGACTCCCACTTCATCGAACTCTCGGTTTGTACGGCTTCTGCATAACTTTCTGGCTCATAACTGTCAGTGAACAAAACGAAGAATAGGGACGGTGAAAACCGCTGTGGCGGTCTGATGCTCTTAGAAGACCTCCTGACTACTGTCACTGGTGTACTGTGTTCCACTTGTGGGTTCACATTCTATTTGTCTACCTCATCCCCATTCTGTTTGGCTTCCTCAGAAATATCATCCAAGTTAATGAACTCGAATTTCTTTGTCTCCGGCAACATACTGTCAGTCTCAGCCTTTGACTTATCCTTGTACAGCACATGTTCATTAAACACCACATTTCTTCTTCTGATGATCTTCCGGTTCTTGTCATCCCAAAACCAGTAGCCGAACTCGTCATCACCATATCCAATAAAATAGTAGACTTTAGACTTTGGTTGCAATTTGCTTCTAGCAACAGCATCAACATGAACATATGACGTGCAACCAAAGACTTTCAGAAAGATAAATTTACCTCCTTTCTGCTCCAAACCGCCTCTGGAATTCTAAATTCCAACGGTACTGATGGTCCCCGATTTAGAAGGTAGGCTGCTGTTTTCATTGCATCAGCCCAACAGCAATCGGGTAGCCTAGAATGCAGTCTCATGCTTCTAGCTCTCTCATTCAGTGTCCGGTTCATCCGCTCAGCCATGCCATTTTGCTATGGCGTTCTTGGAATGGTTTTCTCCCACTTGATTCCACTAGCTGTGCAAAAATTCTTAAATCTCCCGTCTGTGTATTCGCTTCCATTGTTTGACCTCAGACACTTCAGCTTCAATCCAGCCTCAGTCTCAACTAGAGCCTTCCACTTCTTAAAGGTATCAAACACATCACACTTGTGTTTCAAAAAATAAACCTATACCTTCCTGCTGGAGTTGTCAATGAATGTCACAAATACCTCGAGCCTCCAAGAGAGGCAACTGGAGAAGGACCCCACAAATCTGTGTGTACCAACTCTAGCTTGTCTGGCTTTGGTGTCCTGCTGCCTTTCAAAAAGCTGACCTTCCTCTGCTTCCTGAAGATGCAACCCTCACACAAATCAAATTCTACAGACTTCAAACTCGGCAACTTGCCCTTTGACTGTAGAATTTTCATCCCTTTCTCGCTCATGTGTCCCAGCCTCTGATGCCATAACCTCGTGTCTGAACCGCTACCTGTCAAAGCCACTGTATCCCTTGTACTAGTAGTCATGTACAAGGTACATGTCTTCATTCCTCGAGCCACTACTATAACTCCTTTGGTGACTTTTCACGTGCCACCAACAAAGGTCACTGAATAACCTTCAGCATCCAACTGTCCAACTAAAATTAAATTTCTCATCAGTTTAGGTATGTGCCGTACCTTCTGTATCTTCCATACTGACCCGTTCGACACTCTGATTCTGACGTCACCTGTACCCACGATGTCTAAAGCCTTCCCGTCTACCAAATATACCTTGCCGAAGTCACCGGCAACATAATTGCCCATAATTTCCCGGTGTGCCGTCGTGTGAAAGGATGCTTCTGAATCCAACACCCAAGAATCAATAGGGCTATCAACCAATAGGAGCAAGGCATCCTGGATGTTCTCTGTCACAGCATTGGCTGACTCACCGTCTGCCTTCTTCTTCTGCTCCCTACAATTCTTCTTGATATGGCCAGTCTTACCACAACCCCAGCATTTAGTCTGCCGTCCCGACCTGGACTTGCGTCTGCCTCTTTTGGATTTAGACCTGCCCCTATTCTGATTTCTGTCATTACCTCTACCCCGTGCTTCAACATTTAATGTCGTACCAGCATTTGACCCTGAATTAGATACCTCACCCGAATCCCTCCTCGCTCAATATCAAATCCCTAACATCGTCATACTTCAGTTTTTTTTACCTACAGAATTACTTACCGCTGTTCTCATAACCTCCCAACTGTTTGGCAATGAAGCCAACACAATCAAGGCCCTGACCTCATCATCAAAACTGATATCCACTGAAGATAGTTGATTCGTGATGGTATTAAACTCGTTTAAGTATTGTGCAACGGGTGTACCCTCAGCCATCTTTAGGTTAAAGAGCTTCTTCATGAGATGTACCATATTGTTTGCTGACGGTGCTTCATACATACTTGATAGTGCCCCCATCATATCCGTCGTAGTCTTCTCCTTGATTATGTTGTGCGCCACTGACCGGGACAACGTTAATCTGATGACTCCCAGCACTTGTCTGTCAAGCAACGCCCAATCCTCATCCTTTATGCCCTCTGGTTTGGATCCCAAGAGAGGCAAGTGTAGCTTCTTTCCATACAGATAATCTTCTATATGCATCCTCCAATAAACGAAGGCTGTACCATCAAACTTCTCGATTCTTGCCGATCTACCTTCTTCTGCCATGTGTGTTCGTCAATCTCCTAACCCGGAGCTCTGATACCAGTTGTTGGGGAGTAGAACACGATTACTAATCTCGCCCAAGATCACCCACAAACACACAAACACGGAATAAACGCATAGAAGAGAGAAAGAGAGACAGTCACAGCACAAAACACAAGTTTTACGTGGTTTGGCAAGTTGTGCCTATGTCCATGGGATCACACACTTCACTATTGATTGGAGGTTACAAGAGAGAGGAGAGTTCTGGGAGAGAATTACAAAAGAACAAGCTAAAACATAAACACAACGGCCCGCGGCTACTACAACCCTAGCAGCATATATATACTTTCCCGCATAGACCGATCGATCGGTCTCATAGATGGATCGATCGGTCTAAAGATGGATCGATCGGTCTATCAAACGGTCTTACACTGCTCTCTGTATTTCACCTGCAGACAACACCGATCGATCGGTCTCACCACCGATCGATCGGTCAACCATTAAAATTGGTTTTTCTTCACCAATCTCAACATTTTGTTCGTAATTGTTGTACTGTGTCTTGTAATCTATCGGAACCATATTTATTATATTATTTTTGGTCTATATGTAATTGAGTTGGGGTGAAATTAGGAGCCCACTAGAAATTAATTATGTATAGGGTTATAATAATATGAGCTCGTGGACTTTAGGGTTTCCACACGTGTGCCTATAAATAGAACACTAATGGAGCCCTAGGATTAAGATTGTGAGATAGAAAATTGAGAAGTTAGTTGGTAGAGAGAAAGGAGACGAATGCTGTACTCTTTCACATTCGAACCTAGTGAAATATTTTTTCTCCCGCTCGTGGACGTAGGTCGGTGTGGGCTGAACTACGTAAATCCTCGGTGTTTATTATTTTCTATTTTTGTGCGTGATTTTTTGTTTCTGTTCGCGTTCGGGGATTAGTTTTCAAATCCCAACAAGTGGTATCAAAGCTAACGATGGACGATTCGAAGCCGTGGTGGGTGATCGGAGCAAGGTATTTTTTTATAATTTCATATCGTATAAATTAGAAACAAAATTAATTCGCACAAAAAAATAAGAACGGTGCAGTATTGATGCGGCACTAGTGTTAGCGCTGTGCAAAGCTGGATTGTTATAGGCTACCAGTGGTATTGATCCAGGAAAGATTGGAAAGTGAAGGCAACATTTTCCGATCAAGTTTTTTTAAAATTGCAGCAACAGTTTTCAATTATCAACATAGTTGTTTCTTGATTTGCATCAAATTTTGATTCCCATGCCAATGTTTTTGGGATATGTGGGAGATTTGGTTTCATCTTGATTTTTTTAGAAAATGACAAGTAAGGAAGTCAAAGAAAAAAGATATATTGAAAATGTGATTCACTTCGGGATTTGGTTTGGTGCAGATTAGTGGTGTCAAAAGGGATTTTATCCAGTGTGGTTGTAGTTTTAAATTAATGGATCAAAATTATTTTTGTTATATTGGTTCGTATATATAACAAAAATAATTAAAGGAGAAGATGTCTCCTAAAGTATTTTAGCGCTGTGGATTCAACGGTATGGTCAGATTTTTTGATTTCTGCATTGTTTGATTGGATTGGACAGATTAGCTTAAATTAAGATTGATCGGGTGTGATTGGGTACAATCAGGAACGATCGGGTACAATCAGAGTTAATTTGGGCTGCGTGGGACAAGAATTGCACATATCTGGTATTGCGACGAGTTCAGATTGTGAAAATTTTCATACACAAATCTAATAGCGTTGAAGAGTTCAGGTTTTGTGATTAAACTTTTTAACGGCCGCAACGACTTCACCTTATGGCAGCAAATGGTGAAAAATATTTTGACGCGCGAAAAACTGATTAAAGCTCTTAGGAAGAAGTCAAAAAAATCAAAAACGATAAAGGATGTAAAGTGAAAAGAGATGCGAGTCTTGGCAAATAATACGATTTAGTTGTACCTCGGTAATAGTACTATTTGGTAAATCATCAACGAAAGCAATCTGACAAAACTCTGGGCTAAGTTGGAGAGCATGTGCAAGTCCAAGACATTGACCACTCACTTATCTTTAAAGAAACAGTTATATACACTTCAGATAATAGATGAAGCAAACTTTATGGAGCACTTGGACGAGTTTAATAGGATACTGACAGAATTGGATTCAATCAGTGCAAAGATCAAAGACGAGGATAAAGCAATTCTCTTATTAGTTTCATTGCCTTCATCATACGAGTATCTGAGGACTACACTGATATTTGAGAAAAATACCCTTGGATTAGAAGAGGTTGTTGCTGCTCTCATATCTTATGAGATATTGAAGAAGAGGAAGAGTGACAGATCACATGGAGAGGGCATTATGGTTGCATCAGGCAGCGGGGAAGTCAGAGGCAGGGTGATAGTGAGGCAGGAGGGGTCCAAGAAAAAAAATCATTCCAAGTCAAGAGGTTACAAAGGGAAGTGCTACTATTGTGATAAGGAATGTCATCTGAAGAGGAATTGTCTGAAGTACAAGGCGGACAAGGAGAAAGAACAATTATCGGAGACATCAGTTACAGAGGGCTTGGATTATGAAGAATTAGAAGTGCTCATAGTTACTTCATGTCTCCGTTACAGAGGGCTTCGATTATGAAGAATTAGAAGTGCTCATAGTTACTTCAGGTTTATGAAAATCAAATTGGATATTAGATTTTGGATGTTCATTCCACATGTGTGCAGTCAGAAAGTATTTTGATACGTATTAGTCATGCGATTGGGGTACTGTCTGGATGGCAAATAATGTAGTATGTAGAGTTGTCGGTATAGGGACAGTGCGGTTTTACAAACTTGATGGGACCGCTTTGATCTTGATTGGGGTTAGACATGTGTCGAATCTAAGGAATAATTGATTTCTCTGGAGATGCTGGATTTGAGAGGTTGTGGGTTCTTATCCAGAGGTGAAATTCTTTGGGTTTCAAAAGAAAACATAGATGTACTGCAGGGACAGATGATTGACAACTTATACAGGCTCATAGGGAATGTTGTGATAGGTAGAGCTATTGGTAAACATCAGATGAGTAGTATAGGTAGACAACATACACGAAAAAAGTGTAATGGTAATCAAGGTGAACAACAATTGCAAAAAAGCACACAAAATAGGCATAGGGGTACATGAAAGCGACGAGGTAGTACAAGTGCGCATGTGAGCAAATCAGATAGTGTGTAGGATGCTAGCAAGATGCAAGAGCAACAATTGTTAGATGTTCACAGGAAAGCTCCAGGTAACGAGACTAATACGGCAGACGTGACGGATAGATGCGAACCTAAACAGAAGCGAGTCTCCTTTGCTCTTGATTTGGTTAGTGGCGGTGATCTCTCTAGTTATGTGTACAAAGACGGAGAGATAGGACCACGTTCTTTTACAAAGTAGTAAACTTTACAGGGCACCCGGGTTGGAGTGCGGGCACCTCGATGTAGAGGTGCAGGTCATGCTGTTTGGGTGTGACAGTTCGATAACGACGACGGAAGAATCAATATTAACGCATGTTATCTTCAAGGTGATTTGTAGAATTCAAGTCAAGATAGAGATTGTTGGGCTGTATCTTGTATTCTACTGAACCCATATTTATTGTATTATTTTTAGTTTATATGTAATTGAGTTGGGGTGGGATTAGGAGCCCACAAGAAATTAATTATGTATAGGGTTATAATAATATGGGCTAGTGGGTTTTCGATTTTCATTTGTGTGCCTATAAATAGAACAGTAATGGAGCCTTAGGGTTAAGATTGTAAGACAAAAAATTCAAAAATTAGCTGGTAGAGAGTAAGGAGACGGGTGCTGTACTATTTCACATTCGACGTTAGTAAAATATTTTCTCTTTTACTCGTGGACGTAAGCCGGTGTGGACCGAACCACATAAATTCTCGGTGTTTATTATTTTCTACTTTTATGCATGATTTTTTGCTTTCGTTTGCGTTCGGGGATTGGTATTTAAATCCCAACTGTAATGATAATTTCACATATTAACTGTGTATTTAATAATGCCTTGTGTATTTAAAATCACCTCTCTTTTCCAAGTCTATTCTCACTTTTGCCCAATGAATGATATAAATTTGCAAATCAGTGCTGCATTTTTTTTTATTATTCTTATTATTAATTTAAGAATAATAATATAGTAGTGTTAAAGTAGAAATATAATCTCTGAATCAATTAGACAATTAAAAATAATAAACAGTTTGCAGCAATGTTAAGAACAAAAAACAAAATCGGAAAAAAAAATTGTATAAAAATGCTATCCTAAATAGAGACTTAACTCGATTCACTAGGAGAAATTATTCTACATATGGGGAATATCATAAGCATCATGCTGATGTAGTGTGATCTCATGTTGACGTGTTATATCTGTTTCTCTTGGTGTTGGGTTATTTTTTAAAATTATGAATATATAGTGTATATATATTAATTGATGTTAATGTAATATTTTTTACTTACTGCCAAATAATTTTCCACCAAATAAGCACTGTTCAATTAATTCAATAATCATTTTCCATAATTACTAAGCAAATTTTTCAATGCCACAGTATCTGTCCACACATTTGAGTAAGTTCATCACTATACATTGTAAATTATCATAAATGTGGAATTTAAATAGAATGTGTGACAATTTGTGTGTGATCCTGTAAATTGGCTTCATTTGATAATTTTCTTAAAAATTAGATTTTTTTACTTTTGATATTTTGTGAAATAAATAAAAAATTTATTTAGTTTAAAAATAACTTTAAGCCAACATGCATAGTAAATTGATTGTGATTTAAATGTTAATTTTTTATAATTTTAAATAAAAAATAAAAAATTTAACTTTAAATCAAAACCAAACTAGATAAAAGAATTTTACTAAAAGCATCTTCAGTGGCTAGGGTTGATTTTGTTCGAATGTAAATAGAAGATGGAATCCATTTTTTTACGGTTTAATAAAAAAGAAAAAAAAGAAAACTAAAGCAACAACTAAGCCTATGTTTGCACTAAAAAGCCAAGTGACTTTTTTTTTTGAAGTTTTTCTTCATTTTTTTTGACTTTTTTTTATATTTTGGTTTATATTTTTTACTTTTTTGGTTCCTTGTAATGGGCATATTCTAAAAAGTATTCTCCCTAGGACCAAATTTTTAAAAAAAAAATCATTAAAGACAAAAAAAAACTAAAAAAAAAAAGAAGCCAAAAATCCTCCTAAAGTAGACTTTTTTCGTTTTATATTAACTTTTTTAGATTTTGAATGAAAAAAAAATATTTTTCTGTTTTCTCATGATAGGAGGATTCTAGAAAGTACACTCATTTTAACTAATACTAAATTTTTTTTACTAAAATTGAAAAAAAATTTTAAAAAAAGTTAATCCAAACACAAGTTAAACTGTAGAGTCTATGAAGTCAAACAAGAATTGATCCAAAAAAATTAATTTAATTTGGCTTGGTTTCATGGTTTCTAGTTTTTTTTCTTAGAAAATTATGTTATTCACCTAAATATCTCTCAAATATGTATTTATCAGAAAGTTTCTCTCATATGTGTATTTATCATTTGTAACAAGAAGCAAAACACATGTTATGGCTAAATTAAATCAAACGAGAATAATAATTGAAACCTCCAAATTGCGAACTAAACTGATTTGACCAGTTCAACAATATATGTATTTATCATTTGTAACAAGAAGCGAAACACATGTTATGGCTAAATTAAATCAAACGAGAATAATAATTGAAACCTCCAAATTGCGAACCAAACTGATTTGACCAGTTCAACAAGTTTTCGAATCTAACTAGAACGAAAATGCTAAGTACACCGGTTATTGTGTGGATCCATTTCATATAAATAAAAATATATTTGAATATCTAGTTGATGAGTGTACATATAACAAAATTCAAACTCAAATTCTAACTAATAAAAACCCAACCAAACTCCACCTCTATTTGTCATATCTATTATCTACTTTTTACGAAAAATAAATAAATAATAAACTTTTAAGATAGATTATTTAACATTCTAAAAAATTGTACACATCTTAAATACTTTTAACTTTTT
>JAUMHN010269666.1:0-19225 GCA_032360265.1 Heliamphora ciliata
GGTATTCTTCTAAATTAACTTTGGTTGCACGGGTTTTATTTTGATCGTTCTTCGTCAAAAATTTTATCTAGAGCCCGCTTCGGCGTTTACCTGTCCAGTTAATTTTTTACGAATTAATCGTTTTCAAAAATAATGATCTTGGCAGTATTGCCTCCAACATTTCGAGTCCGGATGAGGGAGATACATCAATTTTAAAAACAAGTTTTGAACCAACGAAAATCGACCGCGGGCTAGACCACTCGAGCGGTCTGTCCAGCGGTCAGGCAACCCGAGAACTCCCAAAGACCGCCCCTTAGACCACTTGAGCGGTCCCTCAAGCGGTCCTATGTGAGAAACTGATATGTTTGGAAAATTTTGAACCTCCAACCTTCCCACAACCATCCAACAACCATCTAAACTCAAAATCAAAGCTACCAAACTCCCTTTCAACCTCCTCGGACATACCCAAGCCCAAGACTACCACCAAAACCTCGAAAGAAACCCTTGAACCCCGATTTCATTCAACCAAAACAACACAAAACCCCTTTTTAAACCAAAACCCGATTTATTCAAAACATAAACCACTTTCTCATGCATTTTTAACCGGTAAAAACACACACGATTACACGTAGCACCTTTATATGACATGAGAGTCTAGGATCTTACCTCGATGAGTTAAAAACTCGACGTCTCGAATCACGTGTAAAACCAAACTTCGTCAGAATAAAATTCTGTCCGGATGAACGCATAGCCCACCGTGCCAATAGCAAGGATCCACTGTTGGATCGTTGAAAATCGAGCCCCGGGCCCCCGAGAAGTTAGAGAGAAGGCAGAGAGAAAATGGAGGAACCTTAGCGAGTAAGTTTTGAAAATATCTTTTGAAAATATCTAATTCCAGATATTATAGTCCTCCAAAATATCTTTTTTTGAAAATTTTTGAAATTCGCACCACAACGGCCCACGACCTTGGGAACCTACCTCGCATACATATCTAACCCTGATCATACATCTAAAACAATAAAACATGCTCCAATGAAAACACAAAACGTGCGTTTAAAAACGCTGAAAAAGAAAACGGGTCAGGATTTCACAACGCTGAAAAAGAAAACGGGTCAACCCAACCTCATATCATCACCAACCACTACCTCAACACGACACCCCACTCGCTGATCCATCACCAACTCCCATGTCAACAGGTCCTTAGGGAGCATTTGCATTCCCAACATCAGAGATAGGAACATCCCCTTGGCCAACAGCACGGCCACGACCTCAACCACGGCCTCGCCCTCGTCTCGCAGACATCACGTCTATATGAAAAAGACAAAACATAAGACGCAGCACATATCATGAACTTAAACGCTAATCACATAAGCATGGTAATACATAGCCACGCAGGTTCATGCTAAACAAACCCCACATACCGAGGAGAACTGATAAGAATGACACGTCTATCTGGATAACCTACTCAGATTCTCCGCTAGAAATCACGTCAGCTAAACGTGTTTCTAACTTGGCCCCCAAGTTTGTTAATCCAAACGCCCAAAGGTAGGACTAATCAATCCCACAGTTCAATCCTCATGCTCACATATACACATCATTCTCATGCTTAACATGCCAACACGTACATGTTATCAAAGTATCTAAATACATGCAATCAAGCACACGTAATCAACCTCACACGAGACACACCCTCTTCCCACAGCTCTTAGGTATTTGAACCCAGAGTTCTGATACCAATCTATCACGCCCCTAACTTTAGGTCACGTGAAACACCCATAACAAACAACATAAAACCCAACCCGAGAATGCACTCACAAATAAAACCATGCATGCATTGTATATAATCACCAAATGGCTTACATTACACAGCTCTAATGCTGAAAAATATGTTACAACATATATGTAACAAAACTAGCAAAAAGGAAGATTACAGATCTTCCGCCCCTCCGGCACCTCCTGATCAACCTGCGTGACCGGTACCTGAAGAAAATCAAAAATCCCACACCTTGAGCCAAGGCTAAGCAGAAACTAGACAAACATGCAATATAAATAAAACATGCTAGAAAATCGAAGTGCAGGTTTAGAATCTCTTTCCAACCTTGAAAACAGTTTGAAAATGGTTTTACATCACGACTCACAAGAGCCATTAAAAACAAGTTTTCACATGTAATGGGAAAGCGATGATAAAAACCATTTGAAGACTCATCAGAGCCCTGAAAACGATTCATTATTACGACTCCCGTAGGCCGTTCATACAGTATTTCGACTCTTACAGGCCGATAATACAGTTTTAAGAAAATTGGTCTATTCGTCCCAATATGCAGTTCATGCAATACATGCCACTTGTATCCTTAGGATCACATTTCCATCCTCATATACACACCCATGCACATCTTCAGGATCACATTTCCATCCTTCAGACATCCGCACACACACACATCGTCAGGATCACATTTCCATCCTTCAGACACTCACACACACGTCTTTAGGATCACATTTCCATCCTTCAGACATCACACACACATGTTCCTCGTCAGGACCTTGTTTCAGCCGATAGAGCGCACACACACAAATGCCTCATCAGGACCTCATTTCAGCCGACCGAGCACACCACACCCACACACGCACACACACGTGCATTGTTAACCAGAATTAACATTTATCCCATTCCATACACATATGCAAATCTAAGCGAGGAATTAAACCATAAAACCACATATCAACACGACGTACCACAACCGCGTCGCATGCTTACAAAACTCTAGGTTATAAAGCATAAACCACGTTACACATAATGATATCAAAACCATGTAATTCACTTACATATTCCATACATAAATAAAGCAGAGTTATAAATGTACCAGCCAGATATGAAAGCACATATCCACATAGAACCTCACGCCACAGCGCCACACGCCATGTAACCCAACATCCACTTACGTCTACCACACCCGTCGTTCCCAAGGATGACACCAAAACAAACACCGAAGCCACGACACAACTCCCGAAACCACCACACAACCAATCGAACCTCCAAAGGAATCCACAGGTATTTGAATTGACTAATTCTCATAAATTAATCAATTGCATACCATAGGACGCCAATTGGAACCCAAAAACCCAACCACCGAAACACTAATGCCCAACATAACCAACTTGGACCCACACGCGCCTAACACAAACCCATGACGCTCACGATGCCTCCAAGCGCCCAACAAAAACCCACGACACCCCAAAAAACAAGAAACTTGGTAAAAATGGGTAATAAGGATGAAAAATAAACTTTTCCCAAACATCCGACCGAAAACGGGTGAAAAATAGTTTAGAAATCCTGACATACCTTCACTCTTTTGGTCATAATTTTTTCTACAAAAATAATTTTGAGGTGAGAGATGTGTCATTGGAAAGAAGACTTCCGGGGCTTCAATTTGAATATAAAAATGACCCAATACTGAGTCCAGATGATGGAGATACATCAATTTTAAAAACGAGTTTTGAACCAACAAAAACAGACCGCGGGCTAGACCGCTTGAGCGGTCTGTCCAGCGGTTAAGCAACCCAAGAACTCCCAAAGACTGCCCCTTAGACCGCTTGAGCGGTCCCTCAAGCGGTCCTATGTGAGAAATTGATATGTTTGCCAAATTGTGAACCTCCAACCTTCCCACAACCCTCCAACAACCATCCAAACTCAAAATCAAAGCTACCAAACTCTCTTTCAACCTCCTCAGATATACGCAAGCCCAAGACTACCACCCAAATCTTGAAAGAAACCCTCGAACCCCGATTTCATTCAACCAAAACAACACAAAATCCATTTTTAAACCAAACCCCGATTTATTCGAAACATAAACCACTTTTTCATGCATTTTTAACCGGTAAAAACACACACAATTACACGTAGCACCCTTATATGACATGAGAGTCTATGATCCTACCTCGGTGAGTTAAAAACTCGATGCCTCAAACCACGTACAAAATCAGACTTCGTCGAAATAAAATTATGTCTGGATGAACGTGTAGCCCACCGTGCCAATAGCAAGGATCCGCTGTTGGATCAATGAAAATCGAGCCCCGGGCCCCCGAGAAGTTAGAGAGAAGGCAGAGAGAAAATGGAGAAAACTTAGCGAGTAAGTTTTAAAAATATTTTTTGAAAATATCTAACTCCAGATATTTATAGGCCTCCAAAATATCTTTATTTAAAAATTTTCAAAATTCGCACCACAACGGCCCACAGCTCCGGGAACTTACCCCGCATACATATTTAACCCTGATCATGCATTTAAAGCAATAAAATATGCTCCAACAAAAACACAAAACATGCATTTAAAAACGTCGAAAAAGAAAACGGGTCAGGGTCTCACATCCTGAGGATTGTACTAATGCCCAATTCTTGCTGTTTTCATCATCGAATTTGCCTAAGATTAGGCGGGGTCAAATTAGGGTGTCTACAGTTGCCCCTCTTTGATATAACTTGCATAGCAACGCGTGGAGCCAGTTTTATCAAAGATTCCAAATACAACATCCATTTGATCGAGCCGTCAATCTTAGGCCACAAACATACAAGCATGCATATGATATTGGTCGTACTCAAATTTTCATCGAGCTACCTACATACCCCTTTGCTAGGGATCAGACCAAAACGTAGTTCATAGGACAAAATATAAGATAACAGACATGATGCAGATATTAGTATGGTGTAATGCAATGCAGGTCAATTTAAGATCATGAGGAGGACCAACGAGTCAGTTTAGGGTTGTGAGGAGGATCGACGAGTCAGTTTAGGGTCACGAGGAGGACTGATGAGTCAGTTTAGGGTCATGAGGAGGAGCGACGGTCATGAAGAGGAACGACGAGTCAGTTCAGGGTCATGAGGAGGACCGAGGAGTCAAGAGTCAGTTTAGGGTCATGTAAAGGATCGAGGAGTCAGTTTAGGGTCATGAGGAGGACCGAAGAGTTAGTTTAGGGTCATGAAGAGAATCGACGAAGAAAACATCAAACTAATAGGCCGAGTTAAGACCTAAACATTCGAGACGATGTGCGGGATAAAGTTATGATTTTAACATTAGATTTATCGGAAGCGAGATTAAGGGCCAAGTTACGGCTTAAAGCTAGGTTTATCGGAAGGAGGAAACACCTCAAAAAAAATAAAATTATTTTTGGAATTATTTCTAAACACGCAAAATTTTCTCGAAGTATTTTTAAGAAACACCTGAGATTATAAAATTATTTTTGAAAAGAACACTCGCGAGAGCTATTTTTAAGGGAACTTATTATTTTGTTGAAAATCATTTTTGCTAAAAATAAAGTTAAAACACTCAAAAGGAAATTAATCATAATAAACACATAAAACGAATGATAAAAACCCCAAACAGCCCCTTAAACCCTGAAACATTATAAAGGCAAGCTGACACGAGGCCGCCAACTTTGGAGTTGACGGTTGCCATGACAGGAATGACGTGACGGTTGACAACATGGCGATCGCCACGCCGTTTCCCTTCTGGCATAGCGGCCGCTTACTCAAAACCCCTACGACATGGCGGGTGCTTTGTGACGTTTGAGAAACATGGCGGTCGCTCACTTAGGAGGTGGCGACCTCTAACTCCGAGCGCGTATACAGCCCCCATATCCATGGATTTGGTTCATTCGCACATACCTCACTCTCTCTCATCTTCTCTCTCAACTTTCTTTGTCTTTCTCTTATTTCCTATCCTTCGATCCTTTCTTGCTTCTCCTTGGTTCTTCACACGATGTTTACTCTGCTGTTCGTGATCCCATTCTTGTTCATGGCGGGCCAAGGCTATGGGGATGATGACTTGGGGGCACGACAAGGCCCCTCTGCTGCTAACAGCTCTTCTATGGGTGTCCTTCCCGCCAGTGGAGTTACTTCTGCACAACCTTCTGCTGTGATGGATGCTCTGGTGCTCGAGGCGGAACGTGCCTCCCGCCGTGTTGTTGACGAGGAGGCACGAGCAGCTGCCGAGGCACAGGCAGCTTCAAATGCTGTTGTTGAGGCTGCCGTGGGCGATTTCTTAGATCCTGACGCGGGAGAGGGTCATTCGGCGCCCTTCGACCCGCATACTTACGCTCCACTACCTCACCGCGTGGTTCCACGTGGGATGAGACGCTACGAGCCTCCTACTGACGCAGTTGCTGCTGACGTTCTGCTCCGGGAGCCTGACCATCATATATCTCAGCAGCGCCCATCGGTATGTACCTTGTCCTCACTATTTTAATACCAATACATATTATATCTTAAACGTAGACGCATGCCTAGGATCCCCATATGATGATGTGATCTGATTATGATGATGAATGATGATTTATTTTGATGTTTTGATGAATGATTCTGATGAAGTGAATGATAATTGATGGGATTTGAACCTAGTTTAGGTATCTTTGCAATGGAGATTAAAACAGTAGGGACACTTTAGGATTTGAACAAATAATAAAATAGGCAATTATTTTAAAAATAGAAGGGTTGAATTAATTTATTATTATTATATATATATATACATATATATATATATTATTTTTTATTATTATTATTTTTTACTATCGTTATTATTATATATTTTTACTATTTTTATTATTTTTTCTAGGAAAAACATAACAAATTAAGGGAGAATTTTTTCTTTTTGTTTTCGGGGTTAATTATGAAAAAATTAAGGAGAGAAAATTTTCAAAAATTCTAGAAGTTTAGAGAGAATTTTGTCAAAAATCCTAGACTTTGGAGCAAACTTTTTTCACAATCTCTAGAAATTTAAGCGGTTTTTTTCAAAAATTCTAGAGAATTAAGAGAAAGAAAAACAAGCAAATTTTTCAAAAGTCTCGGAAAATTTTAGGAAAAGTTTTAGAAAATCCTATAAACCTTTAGAAAAAATCCCAGGAATTTGAAGAAAATTTTAAGACAATCTTGAAATTTTTAGAAAATCTTAGAAATTTAAGAAAAATTTTAAGAAAATCCTAGAATTTTGGAAAAAATTTTAAGAAAATCCTAGAAATTTTTAAAAATCCTAGAATTTTGAGAAACTTTAAGGAAGATTTTTTTTTTTAGAAATTCCTAGAAATTTTAGAAAGATTTTAAGAAAATCCTAAAAATTTTAGAAAGATTTGTTTTTTATTATTTTTTTTATTTTTATTATTTATTTTTAGAAGATTAACGAAAAGATAGAGATTTGCCTAGCGTGCCAGAGCTTGGGATTCTTAATCTTTTACTATGACGTGCAAAAACCAAAAGATCGTTACTTTCACACGAACTTAAGGTTAAGGAGATTTGCCTGGCGCTCCAAGGCTTAAGGTGCCTAGTTTTCTAGGGCTTGGCTGAACCGAAGGGTCATCACTTACACACGAACCTAGGGTTTTGCTTTCAGATATTTCTCTGCACTTTACTTGCTTGATCTGTTCTTTATATATTCTCTGCCTATTTTCTTCTTTTCAGGATTGTCACTATGTCGGAGGTTCTGCCTCCGGAGAGGTATTAGAGTGGTATGATGCCCTCCATGCTCCTAGTCGGGCCATTATTGATGCCTCTGGCTTTGCTCGATTCATACCCCTGTTGGGTAGGACGAGCAATGATCAGGTCTGGCTGACAGCCCTGGCGAAGCGGTGGTGGGATACCACCAATACCTTCCACTTTACTACCTTCGAGGCCACTTTGACGCATTTGGACTTTGCACTGATCACTGGGATCCGGGTTGGAGGAGCCCCCATTCCGTTCGACCCGCTATTGCTAGTTCCACTGATGCGCTGACATATTTTCTCGAAGCTATTCCTGCCCAGATGGATCGTGACAGAGTCTGGTACACCTAGTTCTTCGAGCGGTTCAGACATTTTCAGTGCATTGAGCCCCGCCACTATGAGTGGGTTGCCCGGGGTTTTCTTATGTACATGTTCGGTACATCCTTATTCTCGAACAAGGAGAATACCGTCCATTTGCACTACTTGGGCAGACTTGCTCGTCTTGACCGGGTTGCCACTTATGATTGGGAAGGAGCCGCGCTCGCTACACTCTACAGCTTCATGCGGACTTTGACCCGATCTTCCCAGGAGCTGAGCATCGGGAGATACTGGAGGGTCTGCGAGGTATGATTTAGTTTCTGTAGTTTTCCCTTCATTTATGGTATCTATCATTATCTGCTTATTGATACCTTCCTTTTTACAGTTATGGACCTATGATTTTCTCGGGCTTCACGTCCCGGCAAACTCCTCAGCGAACCCTTTGGTCATTCCTCGTGCAGCCCGGTGGTCCTGAGGGCTGAAGGGGAAAAAGGCTGGGGGAAGGATATCGATCTGTTCTTGGTGTCACTGGACCAGCTGACTCCTGATCAGGTATCACTATTTACTGCTTATTATTCTGTACACTGCTTTCTTATACTGTTCACCGCACCTCACTGCACTACACTGTACTATTTTTGTTCTTTTCTGTTCTGCACACCGATTACTGTACATTGGCTGTTATTATACACTGCACTGTTTACGTATTCTACAGGTTCACTGGAACATCTGGAGAGGTAGAGAGGATCGGATCAACACAAATCTGATGCGCAGTAGGGATCCTACTTCGAGACGGATCTTGCTGGAGGGTCCATTCAGATGGGAGTATTATCTGGGAGAGCAGGTTGTTCGCCAGTTGCTTGGCCTAGATCACTTTCGTATTCTGGTGGTTCCTCCAGTCTGCATGCGTCGAACCGATCATCTGAATCGGATCGACCTACTCTTGGAGCTAGTGGGAACTCTTGCCGCAGAGCTGTTGGTGACCGAGGGGGATTACGCTACTTGGGCCCGGGCCCATTTGCTAGGACCACTAGGTCCTGGTCCAACTGCCTCTGGTGGAAGGAGGAGGGGATAAGCACCGGAGGATGTTGATGTCGGTGCTGCTGGAGTTGCTGCTGCCGGAGTTGCTGCCACTGGTGATGCTGCTGGCGGGATGAGGGATCCCGAGATTCCATGGGAGATCTAGACAGTGGTATATGGCTACCCCTTCCCTCTGCCAATTCCTGTTCCACCAGCACCTGAGTTTAGGGCTGAGCTCAATCAGGTTTGTCTTTGTCTTTTCTCCATTCATTTAGTTACTTTCTTTGTTTTGCTTAAACTGCCTTACTTTCTTCCTGCAGGTTAATCAGGCATGGCTAGATCATCTGCTGCTGGTCTTTACGGGTCAGAGAGCACTGATCCGTTAGCTTGACGCTACTGTCCGAGCGGCCGGTATTACTTTTACTCCAGCGGCTATAGTAAGTGTCCTCATAACCCCTTTTAACCTTTCTACATTTTCCCTGTGCTCTGTTCTGATCCTTATTTTCTTTTGACAGTCTCCAGTGCCAGCTGCTGGCATAGTACCACCACAGGCTTCGGTTAGGCCCCCTACTCCAGCCCTAGCCCCGGTTAGAGGCCGTGGTTCCTGGGCATCTTCTCGGGCTAGTTCTAGAGGGTTATTCTCTTCTACTCGGAGCCGATCCAGAGTTGCTTCTTCGTCTGGCAGTGACGACGGTGATGACTTCGACAGACTCTTCGAGGATGACAGCTCGAAGGAGGCTAGCCCTTCCCGTCGAGTCCGCTCGAGGCACATATGAGAGAGAGAGAGAGAGAGCTTCCCTCCTCCTAATTTTTACTTATTTTCTGATACATTTATTTTGATGGGCCTGTGTGCCCTAGTTTGATACATTTGTATACATTTATCTGCTCCATGGGCCTGTGTGTCCCAGTTTACTGTTTATTGGGCTTGGGTGCCCCGATTTTTACTCTGACACATTTTATCACTTTCTGATATATTGTGGGCCTTCATGCCAATTACTGCTTATATGGGTTTCTTTCACTTTACTGCTCAAACTGTCATGAATGCATAGTTTAGATGTCACAACTAATACAGATCACACAAACTGCAAACTGACACACACCTGCCATGTTCAAACATGGCGGTCGCCATAATACAACATGGCGGTCGCCACGTTCCAAAAATTGCACCTGGCGGTCGCCCGTTTCAACGTGGCGGTTGCCTGGTCAAAGAAATGATATCACTGTACTATGCTTTTTAGAGTTGGCGGTTGCCAGTTCCAAGCTGGCGGTCGCCACTTTGAACATGCCTTTTGCCGAAATTTTGATTTCTCGCCCTTTCTAGCCTTATAAATACAGTCTTGGAGGCCTCATTTGCTATTACTTCGACTCAGATGGCTTCTCCTCTTTCTCTATGGATTGAAGCATTTTCCCGCATTGAACGTTTCAACTTCGCCCCATTTAGCTTGAATGCTCTTTTCTCACTGAGGACCGTGGAGATTAACAGTCCTTTATTTTCAACTGCGGCTCAACTGTGGGATCCGCAATCTCATGTCTTTCGGTTTGGCCTTGAAGAACTCTGCCACACTGTAGAGGAGTTTGCTGCCATTTTGGACTTGACCCCACGAAGTGCTATTGTGGTTCCGACTTTCTTTCTCTCATCTCGACAGCAGGTGATACAACTTTATAGTTTATCTAGGATGGAGGCTTCTCTCTTAACACAGGATGACTGCCTCGACATTCCTTGGATCATTGATAGGTTTCGTCCCACCGGTGACCTTAGTGACCTTGGTTTTCAGTTGTGGCAATGGTATGCACTTTACTTTTGCCTTCTTGCTAAATATCTGCTCATTCCTTCTGACGGGCTGCGCCCTGGTTGACATTGCTGGTCAGATGTGGATGGGGAAGGATTTTGTGCCACTCGTCTTAGCTGAGACACTGCTGGGATTAGATGCTGTTCACCGGGATGAAACCACAACTTTTGCTGGCAGCCCTTTACTTTTTTAGGTAAGCTCAACATCTTTCTCTGCATCAAGCTTTCTGTTATACTGCAAATCTTTTCTCTCATTATTCTAACTTTTGCTGTAGATCTGGCTGATGGAGAAGGTAAATCTTCTGTAAAAACCACCTACTGATAGACACAGTACTGCAGCTTTCTTCTACCGCCCCCATTATCAGATTTATGACACCGAGGTAGCCTGGCGATGATACCTTTCCTCTCTGACTGGCCCAGATATTACTTGGCAGTGCCCCTGGTGGTGGATTTCAGCTATGACTCTAACTACTGTGGATCATCCTGGTGTTTTGCTGGTCGGGCTTCGTCAGACTACCTTCTATTACCCTCATCGAATTATGTGACAGTTCGATCGCCCGACAGTTCGACAGTTCGGGCCCCATTTCTGGCATTGTATCAGGATGCCTGGCCATCTCGCTCGTGGATGGATATGCAGGAACTGCAGTGTCTTGAGCTTCCTGACGAGTACAAGGTGTGGCTGTTGTAGGATCGAGAGAAGAAAGACAGGGAAGAGGGGAGACAAGCGGCAAAGAGGAGGAGGATTTGAGGATTTCTGCTTTGTTTTGAAAATTTCACAGCTTTCTCTTATTTATAGAGTTTGGGACTTATGTGCCCTTCCCTTCAAGAAAAACTTTGTAATTCTGAATCAAGGTAATGAAAACTCCTACTTTATGTTCAAGATGGTTTAAATTTATCTGAAGCTTTTTCAGTTCAATTAAATAACTGTATTATCATAATTCAGAATTGATTTATATTGGTCTTACTTAGATTTTAAGATGGGTAAAGACAAAGAATGTGGCCGGACTTCCTTTTAAAGGAAGCTGCCTACGTATCCCAAAAAGATAGAATCAGGCCTTAACGTAGTTCAAGCTCGGTTTACTCTCGGGTATTAACACTCTCTTTTTGTGATGCCCTAACTTTTACCAAGGTCGCCCTTTGGGATTTTCAGCCTTGCAGGCTGCTCTAACTTTTGCCTGAGTGGCCTTTTTGGTTTTCAACTCAGCGAGCTTTTATTTTATCTTTATTTTTACCTCAAGAATAGTACTTTTTGAGCTGATCGAGATTAACTGGAGTGGAGAACACATTGCCATTCAAATCCATAATGATAACTGCACCACCGGTCATGATGGTTTTGATGAGAAACGGTCCGGACCAGTTTGGCTTGAACTTGCCTCTCAGGTGGAAGATAGGAGCTCTGATTTTCTTAAGAACCAAATCTCCTTCTCTAAGGTCCCGGGTCTTGACCTTCTTATGAAACGCTCGAGCTATCCTCCTCTGGTATCCTTATACATGAAACAGGGCCTGCAGCCTTCTTTCATCAAACAAGAGTAACTCTTCCATCCAGTTCCTTTTCCATTATGCTTTCGATATACTGACTTCAGCCACCATTCTTAGTGAAGGGATTTTCACCTCAATAGAAAGTACAGCTTCCATCCCGTACACTAAAGAGTATGGTGTAGCTCCAGTTGAGGTTCTAATCGACATTCGGTATCCCCAGAGTGCAAATGGTAAATGCTCCGGCCAATCCTTGTGTGAGTTAATCATTTTTTGTAGGATTTTCTTTTTATTCTTATTTACTGCTTCGACTGCTCCGTTGGTCTGTGGCCGATAAGGTGAGGACTTGTGGGCTACTATCCGGTATTCCTCGAAAAGATCCAAGACCTCTCATTGAAAATGTGAACTGTTGTCTGAGATGACCTCATGTGGGACTCTATACCAACAAATGATGTTTTGTTTGATAAACTTAGCAACATAGGAGGCCTTCAGTACCGAGTAGGAGACTGCTTCTACCCACTTGGTGAAATAATCAATGGCCACAAAGATAAACTCATATCCATTGGATGCTTTCGGTACGACTCTGCCAATCACATCGATGCCCCAAACTGAGAACTACCATGGTGACATTAGGTTATACAGCTAAGACAGGGGAACGTGCATAAGGTTTGCGTGAATCTGACACTTATGACACCTCCACACAAACTGGATACAGTTTGTCTCCATTGTCATCCAAAAGTATCCTTGTCGTAATATTTTCTTGACTAACATATTTTCGCTCATGTGTGGCCCACAAACTCCTGCGTATATTTCTTTCATCAACTCTTGGCCCTCTTTAGTGTTTACACACAGCTTGTTGACCCCAGAATGTCTTCGTTTGTATAATCTACCACTGCAAATGATAAACTTGCAAATAGTCGTCGTATTATCCTTTTATCCTTTTTGCTTGCTAACTTGGGGTACTCTCTTTTTTCCATGAAGTTTTGAATGTCGAAATACCATAGAAGGTCGTCAGTGCTTTCCTCGATTGCGGTCGTCATTTCGTATGCCGGCTTTCTTTTCTATTTAATTATCAAAGGCCTCATCCGGACTCCGGGTGGTATGTCAATCATGGATACTAGAGTCGCAAGTGCATCGGTGAACTTGTTCTGCAGTCTTGGCACGTGGGCAAAGATCACTGATTCAAAGCACGGTATCAGCTTCTCTAGCTCTTGGTGATAGAGAATCAGCGTCATGTCCTTGACCTTCCATTCTCCTCTTGCTTGTGAAACTACCAGTGCCAAATCTCTGATGACTTCCAGCTTCCTTGCCCCTAGTTCCAGGGCTGCCTCTAATCCAGCTAAACATGATTCGCACTCAGCTTGATTGTTGGTGACTTCAAAATTGAGTTTCAATGACAAGGGGACATGTGATTCGTCAAGAGTGACAAGGAGGACTCCTATTCCATAGCCATATTGATTGGATGCGCCATCAAAATATAGAGTCCATTTATCATCCCCAACTTTCATCAACTGTTCGTCAGGAAACTGGAACTCTGTGTCTTCACCTCCTTCGACTGGTTAATCGGCCAAGAATTCTGCCACTGCTCTACCCTTGACTGACTTTCGGGTGATATATTGAAGATCAAATTCTGATAACAACAGCAACCATTGAGCCAACCTTCCTGTCAATGCTGACTTTTCAAACAGGTACTTCAATGGGTCCATTCGGGAGATGATATTTACTATGAAAGACAACATGTAATGTCTTAGTTTTCGAGAAGCGCAAACCAAGGCCCAGCATGTCTTCTCCAATAGAGTGTACCGTATTTCTGACCCGATCATCTTCTTGCTTAAGTAATAGACAGCCTTTTTGATTCCAGTTTCACCTTCCTGCGCCAGCATACATTTCATAGCTGAATCAGTCACTAACAAATAGAAGATCAGTGGCTTATTAGGTTCGGGAGAAGCTAGAATAGGAGAGTTTTGCAGGTACTATCGCATAGCATCTATGGCATCTTGGCATTTCTGATCCCATTCAAACTTGACTCTTTTCTTCAGTAGACGAAAGAGCGGCTCACAGGTAGTTGTCAGTTTTGCAATGAATCGACTGATAAACTGTATTTTACCCAGAAAGCCCCTGACTTCTCATTCGGTCCTTGAAGGAGGCATTTCCAAGATTGCCTTGATCTTTGAAGGATCCACTTCGATACCCCGTTGAGTGATCATAAATACAAGCATCTTTCTGGTAGTAACCCCGAAGGAACACTTTTGTGGATTGAGCCGCATCTTGTACTTTTGAATCCTCTTGAAGAATTTTTGTAGTGCTGTGATGTGGCCATCCCGGTCCTTAGACTTTACTATCATATTAGCCACATACACTTCGACCTCCTTATGTATCATGTCATACAGTAAGGTAGTGGCAGCCCTTTGATAGGTTGTCCCTGCATTTTTCAAACCAAACGGCATCACACGATAACAGTAGGTACCCTAGGGTGTGGTGAACGTCGTCTTTTCTCTGTCCTCGGGATCCATCAAAATCTGGTTGTATCCGGAGAATCCGTCCATGAATGATAACAAGGCATGCCCCGCTGTACTGTCTACCAAAACATCAACGTGTGGTAGTGGAAAATCGTCTTTTGGGCTAGCCTTGTTGAGATCCCAAAAATCCACGCAAACCCGGATACGATCGTCCTTCTTAAGCACTGGAACAATGTTGGCCACCCACTTTGGATACTCGGTCACCATCAGGAATCCAGCATTGATCTGTTTGGCAACTTCTTCTTTGATCTTCAGAGCCCATTCTGGCCAGATCCATCTTAGCTTTTGTTTAACCGGTTTAGCATCAAGGTATAGAGGGATATGGTGTTGGACAATGTTAGGATCAATTCCGGACATATCCTCGTAAGACTATGCAAAAACATGTTTGAATTATTTTAATAAAATTATTAATTGTTCTTGCTCGACTAAGGATAAAGAAGATCCAATTGGAACATTTTGCGGGTTAGTTTCATTACCCAGGTTCACTGACAAAGTTTCTTCAATTATTGGTTGGGCACACATTTTTTCTTCTCTTTTTATCAAAAGTTTTATTTCTTCAGGGATATCCCCGTCGAATTCAAAATCGTCGAAAAGCATATGAAATAAATCAAACAAAGCAGAGTAACCGAAAATCTTGTTCATTTCATTAAAAATAGAGGGAATTACAAGTTCGATGATAAAAGAAGGAAGAGGGGCACCAGCAGACGTGCCCTCAATTACAGACTCCGACTCAAACTTGGACTCAGGATAGCCGACCTGCACATTACAAGACTCGATGGACCAATTCTTCACCTCTTTCGCAGCCACATCGACGATGAGCTTAGTGTAGTCTGCTGGTGCGCTGAAATCCATCATGAAGCAGTCCGGTTCAGTTACACACAGCTGAGCCATCTTCTCATTGAACAGCACTCCCAGGTCAGTACCGTCGAGCTTGTCAGCCCAATCTTCCTCTTGGGCCCTCTTTTCTTCCTTTTTCCCTTCCATTGTTTCTTCCTCTTCCATGTCAGACAACTGATGGCTGAAAAAGATCTCTAACCCTGGCAGCTTTTGATTGGTCTCTTTGTCGATCCATGGCTCGGGGAAGCCGCAGTACGAAAAATCTTCCCCTTCCTTGATGAAGTACCCATTAAGTGTCCCAGAATAATTGGCCTTTTGCCCCTTTCTAGGCCCTTCCAGATCTTCTTCTATTGGTTTATACCTGAGACCAAAACGGTGGGAAGTCGACAATACCTGAATGGGTTCCGGGATACCTTGCTGTTTACATCCTAATCCCATGCCCAGGAAAAAGGATATTTTCCTCATCGTTGTTACGGCCCGCAGGTTAACATACCTTTCTTCTTCATTCATCAACATCCGAATAGCTTGTGCTTCATTAAATCGAAAACCACTGAGCAACACATCATCTTCACTATGCTGGACTTCCAACAGAGTTGTACCTTCTCCTCCTCTTGGGGGATGAATGATGTCCTCTCCGTGAATAGTCAGAACTGCCCCATTCTTTATCAATTTCAGTTTTTGGTGAAGGGTAGACGGTACCACCTGGACATTTGGGTCATGCAGCCATGGCCTGCCCAGCAGCAGATTAAAGGAGGCCTGCACGTCTAGTATGTGAAACTCAACTGATGTCTCCAGAGATCCTACTAAAACAGCGAATGACACAAGTCCTAGTACATATTTTCTTGTGTTGTCATAGGCTCGCACCCCTTGATTGCAGGGAGTAAACTGATCTGGCCTCATCCCCACGCAAACGGTCATTCTCAATGAGCAAACGTTCAAGGCAGACCCATTATCAATGAGGGTTACTAGGACCCACTTTTCTAGGTACTTGACGGTGATGTGTAGCGGCTTATTGTGACTTTTTTCTTCGGTGGGCAAATTCTTATCAGAAAAGAAAATGACTTTTGGTTCGACGGCTGGCAGAATAAGCCCAATAAGCTGCTCAGGGGTTGCATCTATCGAGACACTGGCCTTGTTTAACACCCTCAAAATAGCTTGTCTGTGCTTATGCGAAGCCATCAATAAGCCCCAGATACTAATGTTAGCCTGCGTCTTTTTCAACTGTCTCATTACAGCATCATCCTCCTCCTCTTACTCTATCTCTTTTCCTTTTCCACTTGGCTGTCCTTTCTCTAGCTGAGCTGGCTTAAAATGTCATCCACTTCTAGTTAGGTGTTCCACGCCATCTTTAGGATTCTATAATCCCAGCACCACATTATCAGTCTGTCTCACTTCGTCTATGTGCAAAGGAGTTTCAAACGCCCACAAATCATTTAGGTCACTAACGACTGCCCTTTTACTTCTTTTCTCGTCATCTTCAATAGCCCATGTATTATCAATTTCCTCCTAGATGTCTTTTTTAATAAAATTCACTTGCTATTCCCGAGCAGCCTAGAAATCTTTCCACTCTGCTCCATTTGATTTCAACACGATCCTTACCAACCAGCAGGACTGCATCTCGTTGACATACATCTCCTCTTTAAAAAATTGGGGAAGAGTAATGCCATCGAGCACATGACCAAACCCATAAGGTCGAGTCGAGTAATCTAATTGCCAGTCATCTTCTTCATTGCGCTCCTCCTCTTGTTGGTGGATCTGGATTATCGGTTGATACCATTCCCAGGTATTATCATTCTATTCTTCCATCTTATCTTGACTGCATCTAATCATCATGAATGAGCATGCTGTCTAATCCTCGGTCATTAAAACATATGGGTGTGGTAGGTGTGCTGAACAGATGTGCTGACTGGGGTCTTTCGATTCCTCCAGAGACATGTAATTTACCCCAGCCTGCCTGGCATAATTTGTCAGTGGGTTAGTAGTGACATTCGATTTTGGGGTGGCAGATGGTAGCGGGATCACCTTGTTATCAATGAGGTTTTAGATCTCATGTCGGAGCCTCATACATTTATTAGTTAAGTGCCCATGACTTTGGTGGAATGCGTAGTATTGAGAAGCATTAAACCTCGGCGGTAGGGGATCAGGTAAAGGCATGGGATCCAATGGCTTGATGAGCCCTTTCTCGACGAGTCGATTTAGGGCGGTGGATAAAGAAATGTTGAGGGGGTAAACACCCTCCTTGGTTTTTGTTGCTGCTGGCTGTTATCTAACTGTTGGGCATTATTGGACTGCTGGGCGGAAGAGGATGGATTCAGCAAGTTTACCTCGTTTGAGCGAGACACGAGGTTGGTGGTAGTAGAGTGGTTTTAGTTATTTGCGGGGTAGGTCATCTTGGGCTTCTGGTTCGGTTCTACTTTTTTGATGTGGCATGATTGAATTGCATCTTCTATTTGAACCTCGGCATCAAACAACTGCTCAAATGTGGAGAACGGTTGTGTGATCAGATAACGTTTCAAGGGGGGCTACAAATTCTTCACTACAATCCTGACTTGCTCTTTCTCAGAGGGCAAGTTTTTCATTTTTGCAGCCTTATCCCTCCTTCAGGTCATAAAGTCCACAAACGACTCTCGACTTTCTTAACGAGTGCTTTCTAACTCTTGAGTAGTTACATCGAGCTGGACATTATAACTCTACTAGCTGACGAACGCCGTAGCTATGTCCTCTCAAGTTCTGTTCTTTGCTACGTCGAGAGAGAGGAACCATTTTTGGGCTACCCCAGAAAGAGATCGATGAAAGAGCTGGGCCTTCAGCTGGTCATCAATTCCTATCGGCGACAAGGTACCAACATATATTCATAGATGAATTCTGGGTTCTCCGGTTCCATCGAATTTCTCCATGTCTGGCAATTTGAACTGTTAGGGTTGCTATACTGAAAATCATGTTTTTAGTATTTAATTTTTAAAATTAGTTTTTCATTTTATGAGAATCTTTATGAGTAATGTATGTGTATCATTTCTTTGATATGCATGGATGTCCAATATTCTATACAGTATTTAATCTGGTATGTAGAGTACGGCTTGCACACAAAAGATCAGATTTTAGGTTCTTGCAGAATATAAGTTTTATATTCACAGTTTAGATGAAAATGGACATACCATCGGTACGACTGTAGCACAGAGTTTTAGTAAGCCTGTCTTGGTTACGGGGAACAGATAATAGCGTCGTCTATTGTTTCAACTCTCTGTACCAATGCACTGTGTGTATTGAATAGGACATTTGGGGTAATTAATTTTGTACTGACTACTGACTATATAAATTAATCCACACCCCAAGATTATTATGAATAGTACTTATCCTCTTAATCCTGAAATAATTATTAATTTGTATATATTTAATATTCATTATTTTGATTCATTAGAGGGTGCGATCTTATATGGATCTATATTCCCGGTGAGTTAGATAGCTGTATTATTTATATGATAAATATTAATTATTGATAAAATTCGCGTCCCGAATGATCGAAATTGACGATATCCCCTTCAGAATGCTTATAAGTTTTGACTGGGCCAAACCCTGCAGGTGGATTTAATTATCCGGCGGTCAAATAAGTTAAGAGGAAGGGCTTAAGGAATATTAAGATGCCGATTAAATTAAATTGTCAGTAATTAAATTTAATTGGTGGATATCGAGAATCCTAACCTGGGGAGAAATAGTAAATATTTAATAACAGGAGCTCCATGCAAGAATGTCTTGACATTATGGGTTAGAGTGCAATTATAGTTCTTTAGTGGTGTGAACTGTAATTCAGTATTTTATGGAAATTACAGAAATC
>JAUMHN010269777.1:0-19222 GCA_032360265.1 Heliamphora ciliata
AGTATAAACTTATATAATAAACTAATAAGTTATAAATTTATACTAAATAATTAACTAGTAAATTAATAATAATACGTTATAAACTTATAATAATATAAATTATGATAAACTAGTCAATTTATTATAAACTAATAAATTTATTATAAACTAATATATTATATTATAAATTAAAAACTAATAAGTTTAATATAAATGAATAAGTTTATAGTTTATAATTTAATAATTAATAAAATAATAAACTTATATTTATATAATAGAATAAACTATTAACTAGTTTATAGTTTAACTTAAAAACTTATTATTATAAGTTTAATACATTAGTTTATAATACATAAACTAATAAAATATTAGTTATAAACTTATATAATATAATACATTTTAAGTTTATAATTTTTAAGTTAATATATTAACTACTACTAATAATGTAGTAAACTAATATTATATTATAAATTTATAAATTAAATAACTATAAAAGTAATAAAAATACAAATTAAAAAAATTTAAAAAAATTCGAGGCCCGCCCAAAGCCCAAGCCCGAGGCCCGAGCCCGATGTCTGAGCCCAGTACTCCAAGGGCCTAGGCCGACCCCAGACAAAAAAAACCTGGCCCAGCCCAACTCGAAAATTTGGCGCAAGCTCGTCGGGCCCAAGCCGAACTTAGTCCGCTCAAATCACAGCCAAGCTGTACTAAAATTACACCCCCAAATTGAAGTTAGAATTTCCATTTAAAAACCTTAAAGTGAAATTGGTTGGATTGAAGGCCTATGAATGTTTCGATATTGGGATTTCTAGAATGAGAGAAAGAGAGATATGCTTTTCTTCCTCTATTTTTAAATAAAAGTAAAATTAAAAATAATATACAATAATTGTTGATATTAGTATTTTTCGTTAAGTTTTTTCACGGTTATTTGACGAAAGTGCTATTTGAAATATAAAAACAAAACAAAAAAAAAGACAATATCATTTCAAAGGCCTCAAGAAAGGTCCATAAAATAAGCTTAAATTTCAAGAAAAATAACCCACATATATATATATATATATATATATATATGTATATATATTAATTGATTACACTAACATCTCATCACACTACCATTGCCACTGTTTAACTTTTGAAAAAGTTGGTTTTTCTATTTCTTAAAAAAATAGTTTTTTTTAATAAAGAAAATTAATTTTAAGATATAGTGTTTAGCATCTCTAAAACGTTTATTAAACTTGTTTTCCCTTCTTTTTCTTAGAAAGTAAAACTTGTACACATCTCAAATATTTTTAACTTTTTCCATGCAAAATAACTATAGCATCCTTAATTAAAAGGCCAACTTTACTTTCAAAAACAAAAACAAAAATGCTGTGCTAGTATCTCCAAAATATAACTTTTTTTTTTATAGCTCAGGGTGTTTAAGCCAGCTTATGTGCACCGTGATTAATTCTTATAGGTCAAATTCTACTACCTACTTGTGGAGATTTTAATTAAAATCGAAACAAAATATTGTATAAACTGACCATAAAAATGATAGTACCTAATTGATTTCGAGTTTGAGACCAAAGAGAGAACAAACTCCTAAATCTCTAGGCTTGACTACTATACCAATCCATTGAGGTTCAATGAATATAACTTAAAAACAAAAAAGTAAAGATATTTTAAATATTTTAACAAAAAAAAAAAAAAGATACCCTAAACAATTTATCCCAAATAATCTAATATTTTCTTCCTTCTCTTTTTTTTCCTAAAAGAAAAATTAAATACTAAACCTCAACCTTAAAATTTAAGGTTTTTAGACATTCTCTATTACTTTTATCAACTTTAAAAAAAATTAATTTAAACTTTTCAACTATAAAATTTTTTGTACAAAATGCTCTTTACTTGGAGGATAAAAATGATACACGTAACACATTAAATAGTTGGAATACTTAAAAATATATAATTTTTAAATTAATTACGTAAAATAATACTCAATAATAGTTGATCGATAAGTTATATATATATATATATATATATTCTCACTCCGAATAACTAGTTGAAACAATTAAGGAGGATCTTATTAATTACTTACAACAGGTAGGGGATTGCAGTGAGAGTTGGTGAAGCAGTCATTAAAATGCCAAGCAGAAGGACCTTGTCCATCCAAAGAACCACCGCCCTTAACCACCAACCCATCAACGTATTGGAAGGCAATCCAATGGTCTGTGAAGAACAAATTAGGGTCGGTGGGAGCTTTGAGCGCCCCTTTGATCAGAAACGCCATTTCACCCTTGCATGGTCCCTTCAATACCACCGAGTTCACCATGTACGTCCCCTTCCCGATCCAAACCCTACTCCTCCCGTTCCATTCACAAGCATCCTTCCAAGCTTTCAAAAATGCCTGCGCACATTCCATATATAAATATACACATAAATACATAAATGTTAAGGCCTTGATTCACATCTTTGGCTTTTTAGTTTTTTTTGCTAACAACGTTAAAAAATTAAAATTATTTCTTTAGCAAAAAAGAAAATAAATAAATAAACTAAAAAGTCATTTTTGTTAAATTATCTCTTCTTCATAATTTATTACTATCACTACCAGTTACAAATAATTGTTAATATTAAATTTGTAGATGGTAAAATTATTCATTTTAAATAAAAAACAAAAAAAAACTAGTTTTTTACCAAAACAACCAATTTCAAAAAAACTAGCTTAAAAACTAAATTACCATATAACTTACTTTAAATCCAATTTATTTTTTGACAAAAAATGCAAAAAAACAAAAAAAAACTAACTTTTAAACTAATTACCAATCGGAATCTAAGTGGTCGGAAAAGTTATATATATGATCCATATGTTGAAAATTCTTACACAAAATTTTAACCAGAAAAATTATATAAATTAGATCCTGACCATTATGAATTCAAGTATTGTGTTTGGAAGTTGGTGTATATGATATTGCTGAATCTTTTTATTGATAACTTTTATGGGTATGTAATATTATTGTACAACTAATTGTATTAAGCAATCACATAGACGCATTTATGTAAAAAAAAAATTGAATCAGGCTCTCGATTTGTGATATCATTTATCTCAAAAATTTTATGCTCCATGTGTTGGCGAGTTTGGTTTTGTTAAATAGGTGAATAATACTAATTCTCTTATTATATGAAATTATGAAGTTTACTATACATGTTTATTTTAGAGTACATTAGGTTAAAATTTCAAAAAACAAGAATATCATGATTTCTAACGGTATGTAATGAATTGGACAATGTTTTGCGATTAAGATTTTGGTTTGTTTGATAACTTGACTTAAAGTTTTCTTTTTTGCTTTAAATTAAATAAACAAAAAATTGTGTGATAGAAAAATAAATTTGAGCCATCTTTATAGAAATAAAATGTTTCTTTTCTACCATTAATTTTTACAAGTTTAAACAAAAAAGCTAAAATGTACGTCTTTTCATTTTCATCTAATAGTATTTATATATCAAGAATTTATTTTAATAATTTGAATTGTTCTTATTGTAAAGTCTATTGCTAATATTTGTAATGCAAAAATTCAATTGATGGGATATCAACAACTAAATGATTGAATCATATTAATTCCAAATAAATTATACAGTCTACATTTAAAATTATACTTACCATCTATATTTTAGGGTAAACATATTCTAAACATATGCTTATTGGTGTCCAGTTAACTTAATTTTAGATATATATACATGATCTTCTCAATAAACTTAAAAACATGAACTGTTCGAGTCATCAAAGTAAATTATTTTAAATACATAATATAGAGATAGAGATAACTCATTTATTTGATAACTAGACACTATTTGGAGTGTGATTCTGTTGATTCAAACTCCTTATGAACGAGACATTAATATTTTCTTTACACATTTAAATGTGCACAGAAATCTGAATATACTTACCCTACGCATCCAATATATAATACACACAAAAAATACATTTTCACAACTTAAATGCATCTAAAACTTATATACTTGTGGATTTTAAGTGCATTTTAACCATATGATTAATCTTTTGTAGTTGAAAATACGTGTCTGAAGCATTTTTCAGTGAACTTACCATCGAGTTATCGGTCTTGCCGTCTGCCACCGCTCCATACTTCCTTACATCGAAAAACTTCGACGGCCCGCCTCCTTTGGCGACGGTGGTGCGCCCCAAAGCCAACATTAAGAGGCAAATGGCGACAAATGTCGAGACGAAAGCCATTTCCTTCTTCTTCTTCGTCTCAACTTTTTCTTTGTATAAACCTGGGTTTATGCACAAATACACAAATATGATATTGTACGTAGAGTTGAGGATGGTATATAAAATAAGACCAAGTTTTCCTTTTGTTGCAAAGATTTGGTTTGAATTCTTTTTCCTTACACGTTCAATTGCCTTCTTTTACATATTGAAATTGATTTGGTTCCTATTAAAACCAGTTTGAACATCCATTTTTGTGTGAACTCAAAATTGAAGCTCACTCACATTTTTTATTTTCAAATTATTCACAATAAATAACATTTTAAAATCTTTTTAAATGTTAATGTTTTTATAGTTTTATATCATCATGCATATGACAAGATATTATTATTTTAACACAGTAATAAGGATTGACCTGGTTTTTTGATTGTCAATTTCTGATTGTATTAATTCGGTTATTCTATCAAAAACATAGTAAAATGGAAGAATAATTTTGAGAATAATATTGTTTGTGTTTGGCCTAGTTTTTTTTGTAAGCTTTTCGACTTTTTTATAAAAAAAAAAAAAAGAAAGATGTGAAACAATGTAAAAAAGCTAATTGATTATAATAGGAGACTAAACAAGTGAATTTTTTAAAAAGATTTTAAGTAAAAAAATTTTAAAAAAAATTAAGCCAAACATAGGCGACTAAACTTGTTTTTAAAAACAAAGTATTTAGACTACACTGGTTTGACCATGAATGTATTTAATGCATACACCCTTCGAAATTGGATTTTTGGAAGTAAATAAATTTACACATGTAAACAAATTATTAGTCATCTCATAAATCGTTAATAATGTGACTAACATAGTATCATCATTCAGTTTCTTAATTTGTCATATTTACTTAGAATTATATATAGAAAGTGAGTCAAATATTTACATAATATTGTTATGAAAGTTGATCAGTAGTTATTCTTTAATCATTAATTATTTGACCAATATGATAACACTTCTTAATTTTCTTAACTTGTTATATTTACATGACATTATATATAGAAATTAAGTCAAATATTAACATTACATGCATTATTAAAAATTAAAGTATAAACTGTATTTTGGTTAAAATCCATGGCAATATTTTAAATACTATTGTAATAACATACTTTTAAAAATATGTGTAGCACAATTAATGAACATTCTTATATATTAATAATCTTTTACTTGAGACCCTATTCTCTAATTCGTTTTTTCTAGGAATAAAAAATTAGTTCAATTATCAATATTTCTTTTCGATAGTTTTGTCAAGTAAATAATGAAATAGTAGATAATTTCTTCTCTAACATGGGGTATAATTGTTGTTAAATATTTTTTATCGCTAATAATTAATAAATTTAAAATTGCATAGATGTTGTGATGTCTTTGTTTGAAATTATATGCATTGTTGATAAATTAAGTTGACCAAATCATTGATGTAAAAAATGACATATATAGTTTGCAAAAATAAAAGTTATTTAATGAGCTAATTCGATTTAATATCCATTTTATTTAAATTTTGAACCTATTGACCATCATATGAATAGGTTTATGCAAAATACTAAAAAAATGTTTTTTTAAAGTGAATGCTCTAGTAATCACCTTAGTTCAGTCAAATGAGTTTTGCGAGGTGAAACCAAACTATCTGGCATCTATATAACAAATATTGAATAAAAATTATTGATATTAATTTTAAATTTATACTACTATTTTAAATAAGTCGTTGTTAGGTTTTTAAACTCGAAAGTTTCAATGGTTATTTTTTATATTTTAAAAAATCAAAATATAAAAATAGACATGTTGTGATGTCATTTGCTTTTAAAATTAAATGTCATGACAATATTGCTTAAAACAAATTTTATGTCATTTTCTAATAAATCTTATGTCAATTTCATTGTCTTCAATGTTAGTAATTCTTATATTAAATCCAAAACGTTCAAAGGTGGTCTTTATTGCTAAATATGGACTTTGGCTTCATTCCGATTAAAGTCCAGATTTTAATCTTTTTTCTTAAAATTAGAAAGAATTATTGTCAGATTAGAATTTTTTTTTCTCTTTGTACAGCGGCTTAAATCACTTTTTAATTATACAAATTGCTTATTTATTTAGCTTAAAGTGAAAAAATAAAAAGCCATTACCAAACCAAGCCTTTATCACAATATGCACTGAAATGCAACGACATTCACTTATGGCAATCGGCAAGTTTGTGAGAAAAAATGGTTGAAAACTGTACAAATAACTGGAATGGGGAAGGTGCTTTGCAGCTGGCAATGCATGCTACCGTGCTGTGCAGTGTTTATAGTTTGATTTTTGAACATATTTTTATAATCGAATCCTTTCATTACATGGAGCTCATCGATTTTGTTATCTACATAAAACATAAAGTTATTCCGATATCTGTAGCTTTGTAATCAAAATGCATATGTTTACCAATTTTTTCTCAAAATTATAGTTATTATCCTTTTTGTGTAAAACAAAATTATTTGATCACGTCACTACAGTCATCGGATGAATGAACTTATATTTCTACGTGGATAACCCAATCAATGAACTCTGCATAATGAATAAATTCGATCATAAAAATATATTCAAAAATCAAACTGTAAACACTACACACACGGTGTTGTGCATTACTGCACAGCACCCACCCCGATTATATAAATAACCACCACTTTAATAACCCTAAATACAAATGATCAATCGTGTATAATTGACTCAAGATTTTGGAATAAAGAGATTTTTTTTCATTTTTTGGATTAATTAATGTGAAGATAGTATTCCTACGCCAATCAGTAGCAAGTAAATTACACAAATATAGGAAAAAGGCCAAACTAGTCATTTAACTATAGAAATGGAGTCAAATTCACGAAACCCAACATTGATTAGGATGTAAATGGTTAGGTTTGGTCAATATTTTAGAAAATTTATTATCGATAATTTTGATTTGATTTGTTTGCACACAAAAATTAATCAAAATTACTATTAAACCAAATCAAACCAATATAGTAAATCAGTTCGACACTTAATTGGTTTGAGACTTTCATAGTTGAGTCAATTACGTGGTAAATAATAATAAATTTAGTATCCAACTTGCCAATATTTTAAGCGCTAGACTATTTAACAATTAACGATAATTCAAAATCATAATAATTAAATAAAATAACAATTAAACTGGCTAAGATTTGCCAATTCTCAACAAGATATATGTTAACAAGTCTTAAACTAAATATAAATAATATAAAAAGTCGTCCTAAATCTAAACAATTAAACATAAAACAACATAATTCAAAATTAAGGGAACCAAGAATTTTCTAATTCGCAAATGATGTGCATATGTTGAATCCGTTGGTTTCTATTTAATATTTGTTAAATTCGCTTTTTCTTTATGTTAAATATACGCATTGTAAATTGAATAGTACAATCGGAACCAATTGGATTGGTCCAAATATGGTGACCCCGAACAGATCCACGAACTGAACTACTAATTGCCGAACTCACTAGAGGCTGCTGGTGTTATTGCCGAACTCCTGCAAGACAAGAAACACCGTTAATGCTTTTCGGCTTGATTTAACCGGGAAGCAGTACGACGTTTAAGTTAGATTTCTCTCTGACAGGCTTCTAATTAAGAATTGGGTTGGAATTGCGTACCTGTGGGTATAGAGTGATTGCCTTTATGTAGGGGTTAAAACCAGAGAGGTTGAGTTCTTGTAGGACTCTGCCTCTTCTCTCTTTTGAAATTTTTCCTTATCCTAAAGCAATGAGAATTGCTTTAGGATGATATATTCTTCATTCTCGAACAATTTGTATCAGAAAATGGTATCTCTTTGAGTTAGCTGTTTGTTTGGGGCCGATCTGGGCTTGAGTATTGTGGGCTACCTCTTTTTGGGGTGGCCCGAACTTGTTATGGGCCGAATAATTAGCGGGCTGACCTCTTGATGTAATCTTCAATCCTACTTGCTTTGGGATGGGCCTCGAGCTCATATATTTGTCCGCCCTCAATTGCCCCCCAGCTTTAATTTTCGCTTGGCCAAACTGCCTAGTGGAGGCTCAGGGCTTTTTTATTCTTCCGTTTTGTTCAGCTGGCATCTTCTCATGGATTGTATTTGTTCGAAACGTGTGTCTGAGTCTATGTTTGGTGCCGACATTTCAGGGGGTGCTCCCTTACTCGGAGGTTTCTATTTAGTTCTTCGAGGAGTAGTTCAGGCGTTTAAAACTCTTAGTATCCCATCATGAATGACAGCTTGCCTCGAGCCCCATTTTTGTTGACATGGCTTGTTCTGATTGGGTTTCTGAAGAGGCACATGTCGTTCTAGGAAATAATGCACGTATTAACTCCGTACGACGCATTAATGCACCTGTCTTTTCAAAGCTAATTGGTATAAAAACCAATTTAGACGCATTTTTTCCTTTTTTCAACCATTTCTGAATCCTCAAAGCTTTTCTCTGAGATAACTCTCTTTGATTTTCGGCGAACAAGGACTCAATCTCCAGCAAAGTACTTTTTCTAGAAACAGGCGATTAGGACATACTCCAAGAGATCTGTAAGCATCCTTTCTCCTTTTCGCTGCTCTTTTTTATTGCTTTGAGGCTAGTTTTTTTCTCTCTTTTTTGTCTTTTCCAAAAAATAGGCAAATTGAGAAAATTGGTATCGACACCGGTGGCTATAGAGGCTTTTCGACGCCGGTACCAATTTCCAGATGATGTTGGCCTTACCTTGGGTAATGCTGGAGACTCGCGTGAAGGGAATTGGGAAAAGCTCCCTCTCCCACTGGTTGCTATAGTGGAGGAGGGAGTTCGGTTCCCTCTTCATCCTCTGCGTCACCGAGTTCTTCGACACTACTGAGTAAGTCTCATGCAAGTTTCCTCTAACGTGTTTAAAGTAATCATGGGGGTTGTAGAATTAAATCATATTATGGGTACCAATCTCAGTATCTAAAATATTGTTTACTGCTACAATATAGTCAAACATTCTTTGAGATCGTATTACCACAAGGCTAAGAGAGTAGTCGAAAAGCTCGTGATCGAACTTCTGGACTCTGGTAAAGATGTAGATGATGATTTTGTCTACGTGACCGGTAAATTCGAGTTCGGTCTCGAAGAGGTGCAAGACATCTTCATCATTTCCCAGAAGGACGGTCTTGGCCCTAGTAGCTCCGCTCACTATCTGTTTGCTTTTTTGTTTCACATAGAACCAATCTCACTTTTCTGTTCTAATGCTCCCGTGCTTTTGTTTTTTGTTCGGTGCCAGTGAAATTGCCAATAGTTGAGCTCAGGGCCCTCTTCTAAGAGTTCACTTGGACGATCTTGCAAAAGTCTGGGCTTACAAGGGATTACCCGAGCATAGAGGTTTGGGTAGAACGGCTCACATCCTGTTGAAATACATTCCAACGTACAAAAGCTTCATTAAACCGAGTACTGCTAGAGTCCGGGACACCGCCGCTGCCTCTGCACCTGTTGAAGTTCCCGAAGCCATTGTGCTGCCATTCACTAAGGCTAAGCGTCAAGTTACCATAGCTCAGCCTCCTCTTCTGTTTGACTAGGCTGGGCCCTTCTCACCCGGATACACTATATCTATCTCCTCCTCTTCTTCCTTGATTAAGTCTTCCGAGCTCGCTAAAATATCCGCTATGGCCAAGCAAAAGGCTTCTACTGTTGATCTCATTGAGTTCCTCACAATGAGGGGATCCAAAAAGAAAGTTACTATCACAACTGTCGCTCGTGCTGAGGAGGTGCACCAGGCAAAGGCTACCAATCTTGCTGTTGTGCTTACTAAGAAGGCAGTAGTAGGAACTGTCCAAACCCCTCCTTTGAAGAGGTCAAGGAAATCCCAAGAAGCTGTTGGTAATGGGAAGGAGAAGAAAGTGAAGAAGGCGAAGGGGAAGAAGATAGTTGAAGAAGGAGGGTGTCCCGAACTGTGAGGTGATATGTCAATCACCATTGAAGACAAGCCTGATATTGCCCTCGACCTCTGCAAGGCCGTTTTGCTCCCAGCCGACATGGCTGAGATAAGAATATTCGATTTTGAGAAGCTATCCAAGTCTACTATCCAGGTAACCCTACTCTTCTTCTGTTCCCCCTGGTTAACCACTTTACTTTTGCTTTTCTTTGATCTTAATACAATCTCTTTTATAGTCCATGCAGAGGATGGTAGTTGCCCTAGAGAGGGTGGAGGAGAGGGAGGCCGAGCTGGTGACAATGTGCTAGTGCAACCATTCCTATCTCAAGACAATCGGCAAAATGGAGGCCGAGTTGAGAGATCGAGGGCGTGTTGCTGACACAGCTCGTGCCCGGGTGTCCGAGATGGAGTTGGAGAAGGCCACGTTGAAGCGAGTGTTGCAAAAGAAGGAAGAGGAGCTTAATGCCACGAAAGCCGAAGCCAAGGTGATGAAGAAGAAAGCCGAATACGAGGCCGAATAGGCCTATGCTGATGGAGTGGCCGAGGCCACTAAAAATTACAAGGCCTAGATCCCCAAACTGCAAGACATTATTTACGCGGCAGCTTGGGAGGACACCTTGAAGGCTACTGGGGTGGAGCCTTCTTCTTTGTTGTTCTCTAAAGTGCCCCTGCCGAGCAAGCGTGCTGAGGACGAAGAAGAGGACGAGGTAGTTGAAGTGGAAAGGGCCTCTGCTGCTATCCAGGAGCGCCCCCCCCCCCCCCCCCCCCCCCCTCAATGTCTGAGTAAGCCCTCCCTTCTCCAGCTGAAGAAGAGGGCACTCCTGTGCAGACCACTGAACAATTTCTTGTTAACCTTTAGGCTTTTGTGTTTTGTTTCTTCTTCTTCCCCTCTTTTTTAAGGCCTAAGTAATCTTTGTACTGCCCTGGGGGCTTTTGCTTTGTAGCTTCAGGGGTTCCAGCCCCCTTTTTTAATGGAAATTTCTTTTCGACTTTTATCATATACTTGTACTAGTTTGAATGTTTTTTAGACTTAACCATTTTTAGGCTAAGTTTTTTCATTCCAAGTATGGGATTGATTTCCATACTCGGGGCAAATTTAGTTTGGATATTCTTTGAACTTAGCCTTTTTTAGGCTTGTTCATCCCAAGTATGGGATTAACTTCCATACTAGGGGCTTAGTTAGTTCAGATGAACTTCGAACTTTAGCCTTTTTAGGCTTATTCATCCCAAGTATGGGATTAACTTCCATAGTAGGGGCTTAGTTAGTTTGGATGAACGTCAAACTTAGCCTTTTTAGGCTCATTCATCCCAAGTGTGGGATTAACTTCCATACTAGGGGCTTAGTTAGTTCGGATGAGTTTCGAACTTTAGCCGTTTTAAGCTTATTCATCCCAAATATGGGATTAACTTTCTTACTAGGGGCTTAGTTAGTTCGGATGAACTTTGAACTTATTGACTGATGGATGTATACTGTATTTCTAGTGGTACCCCATAAGTTTTTATGAGGGATTTTATTTAGTAAAAAATTTGAAAGAGGAATAAAAAAATTTCTTGCCGAACAACGGCGCTTTATTGGAAAAAAGAAAGATTACAGAAAAACTTGAGAGATTAAAAATAAAATTTACGAAGATTGTTTGCATTCCATGGACTAGGAATGGCCCTGCCACTAATGTCTTCTAGATGATATGCTCCGGTGTCAGCCTTAGAGGTAACTCTGTACAGACCTTTCTAGTTCGGGCTAAGCTTCCCATGAACTGGGTCCTTCATGTGACCGAGGACTTTTCTCAAGACTAGATCTCCCTCACCGAACTCACAATGTCTGAGCCTTTTGTTATATCCTTTGGCAAGAGTCTGCTGGTAGGCTGCCAATTTAATGGTTGCCATTGCTCTTTGTTCTTCGGCTAGGTCTAAGTCCATGTCTAAGGCTCTTTCATTTACTTTGGGAGTACTGACCTCTGTTCGGATTGTTAGCAATCCGACTTCTAAGAGTATAACTGCTTCTACCCCATAGGCCAGGGAAAAGAGAGTTTCACCTATAGACCTTCTTGGGGTTGTTCGGTACGTTCGTTGGACTAAAGGGAGTTCTTCGACCCATCTTCCTTTAGTAGCATCCAATCTCTTCTTATGTCCATCAATGATGGTCTTGTTCGTGGCCTCTGCCTGCCCATTACTTTGTGGGTATACTAGAGTAGAAAAATAATTCTTAATGCCGAGACCTGAGCAAAAGTTCTTGAAGACCAAACTGTTGAACTGGGTCCCGTTATCAGAAATGACTGTTCAGGGAATGCCAAACCAAGTAATAATATTCTTCCATGTGAATCTTTTGACGTCAACGTCTCTGATATTGGCCAAGGGTTCAGCCTCCACCCACTTAGTAAAGTAGTTCGTAGCTATGAGTATGTATTTTCTGTTACCTGTGGCCTTTAGGAAGGAACCCACTATATCATACCCCTACTAAGCGAAGGGCCAAGGGCTAGTAAGTGGTGAGAGGTCCTCAGTTGGGACATGTATATTTGGGCCAAACCTTTGACATTTCTCGTACTTCTGGACATACTATTCTGCATCTTTTTGCATATAAGGCCACTAATAGCCCTGAGTAATTGCTCGATAGGCTAGGGATCTCCCACCAGTATGGCTACCACAAATCCCTTCATAAATCTCGAACAGTAGGTCCTAAACTTTGTTCGGGTGGACGCAATACAGGTAGGGCCCTATGAAGATTTTTTTGTAAAGATCCCCCGAACTAGAGATCCAAAACCTAGTTGCCTTTCTCCTTATCATTCGAGCTTCCTTTTGATCGGATGGAAGCAAGTCCTTGATCAGGTAGTCTCTTATGGGATCCATCCAACTTGGACCCATCTCCGAACAGCAGACTTGCTTCTTTTCGGGGGTGACTGTGCTTAGTTATTAAAGGATTTCCACATAGATCACCCTTTTTTTCCTCTAAACTTACAGCTAATGCGAGGTATGCCAGAGAATCTACATGGCTATTTTCTTTGGATGAAAGCTGGATGATCTCGCTGCATGGGATGTCCTTGGCTAGTTGCTGTGCCAGCTGAACATATGCCTGCATTCTGTCATCTCTGGCTGTGTATTCCCCTTGAACTGATTCACAACTAGTTATGAGTCACAAAAGATCTTGACTCTATGGGCCTTTAATTCCTTGGCATCCCTAAGTCCGGCTAAAAGTGCCTCGTATTCGGCTTCGTTGTTTGTGGCTTGAAAGTCAAAATGAACCGCCCTCTCCATGAGGACTCCATCAGGACTATGGAGCACAATCCCTGCCCCAACACCTTTGTTGCATGATGAACCATCTACATGCAGTCTCCACGTAAACTCTGAACTGTCTTCCGGGGCTACTTGCTCGATGACTTGCCCCCCAACATTAGCCGAACTTTCTTCTTGGCTAAATTTGACAATGAAATCGGCCAAGACCTGGCCCTTTTTGGCTGTCCTTGGGCAAAATATGATGTCATGCTCTCCAAGTTCTATAGTCCACTTTGCAACCCTTCTTGAAAAATCTATTTTTCGAAGTAATGCCTAGAGAGGATATTCGGTGATTACCTTGATCGGATGAACTCTGAAGTAGTGGATCAGCTTACGAGACACAATAACAAGAGCTAAGGCCAGCTTCTCCAACGGAAGATATCTCATTTCTAGTGAGAGTGTAATGTGATCCCACGAGGGGGGGTGAATTGGAAATTTTAAAATTTCTTTCAAGATATTCAACTTTAAAGCATGCAATATATAATTTCTTAATCTTATGTGAATAAGCTAGTATTCAATCAAATGTAAAGATAAAGAGTTTGAAGGTTAGAGAGATTGAAATCGAGATTTTTACAAGGTTCAGCGCACCTGCCTACGTCCTTGCCTCTACCAACACACTTGAGGATTTTCACTAGTCCCTCCTTATAGGTGGAGATACGTCTCTCCTTCACGAGGCGGAGAAGCCTTTACACCAAGAGCATACAAGCTCTTAAACCCAATTGATATTTCCTCACTTGAACAAGGCTTAAGACCAAGCCTTCACAAAAGTTCGATGAAAAGAGTGTACAAGAATTGGCTCCTTCTATGAGCAAGTGAGTACAACAATATGGTACACTAATTCACTCTCAAAGAATATATCAAATGAAACTCAATGAGATTTTCTAAGTGTTTCACACAAGTATGAGTAAGAATGTGGAGAATGAGTGCTCAAGAATGAGTAGAGTATGAGTATATTCTTTGAAATAACTTCTTGTGTTGTATTGTAATGAAAATATGGTCTCTTTATAACCAAAATCTCGAGCTAGCCGTTGTGGCTGAAGTGTACACAGAAAAACTAGCTGTTATTCTGTCAGATCAATCATTCAGCTCCATTCAGTCGACTGAGAGCATATGTCTAGTCGACTGAACCTGTAAAATGGCCATTCAGTCGACTGAGTATGAAGGGTCAGTCGACTGAACCTTTTAAGGTTCTTTAACTTGATTTTTCAAAAACTTTTTCAGTCGACTGGAATTGGAATTCAGTCGACTAAACCTCTTGAGTGCATCAAATTGATTTTCCAGAAACTTTTTCAGTCGACTGGAATTGAAATTCAGTCGACTGAACCTTTGAGGTTCAGATTTCAAACTTTAAAGATCATTTCATGAAAATTTTGAATGATAAATAAGATCTTTATGAGTTTTGAAGTGTTTAAGACATAAGGCAAACTTGTTTAAAAAGGTTTCTCAAACTAAGCACAAGTTTAGTTTCCTCATAGAACATTTTATCTTTTTAGGAAAGAAATATGCAAGAGTTATTTCCTTTTCACTTTTGATTTCCTATGAGCTTCAAAGGATATATTGAAAGAGTAGTGAACTTACATTGATCCTATTTTGCAATACAGATAAAAACCTTAAACTAAGTCTTCAATCCTTCGTCTTTTGCATTTGTCCAAGAACTTGTCATCGAAGTATTTGACTTGAATATGCTTAATGACTTTGACTTTGTAACTTTAATTATGCTTAACATGTGTTTTCTATAAATGATCTCAATCTGCATAATTAGATACTTCGGTTTGTTATCATCAAAATAGTCGTTGAAGCCTTGTTAGGCCAACATTTAGGTCTAGAAGTACGTTACTCACATAGTAGATTGGCTTTTGCACTTTGTCCTCTACCTTCAAAAGAACAGTACTGACAGCTCGGCTTGATACTGCAAGTTATAAAAACAGTGTTTCGTCACTATTCGACATTATCAGTAACGGTGGAGAAGAAAGATAGTGCTTTAGCTCAGTAAGGGCTTTCTCACTTTCTTCATCCCAAATGAACTGGTTTTCTCTCTTCATTATTTTGAAGAATGGGTAGCACCGATCATATGCTCGGCTAATGAACCGATTAAGTGCTGCAGCCATTCCTATCAACTTTTGAACCTCCTTGAGATTCTATGAGCTTTTTAAGTTCTATATAGCTGAGATCTGTTCGGGATTTACCTCTATTCGCTTGTGAGTCACCAAGAAGCCTAAGAACTTCCCAGAGCTTACTCTAAAGGCACACAAAGAAGCATTGAGCCATAGTCTGTAAGTTTTGAGGATTTCAAAGGTCTTCCTCAGGTCGTCCAAGTGCTTGTTCGGGAGTTTAGTTTTTACCACCATGTCGTCGATGTAAACCTCAATTGTCTTGCCAATATAATTCCCCAAACAGCTTAGTAGCAAGCCTTTGGTAAGTAACTACAGCATTCTTAAGTTCAAACGGCATCACCCAATAGCAGTATATACCCCGATGAATAATGAAGGCTATCTTTTTCATATCCGGGGGGTGCATGGCTATCTGGTGGTATCCTTTGTATGCATCTAAAAAATTCATTCTCTCATGCCCTGCTATTGAGTCGACGAGCTAATTTATTCGAGGTAGAGAGAAGCAGTCCTTAGGGCAGGCTTTGTTTAGGTCGGTGAAATCAACACATACTCGCTATTTTTTGTCCTTTTTCTTGACCACTACTGTGTTTGCCAACTGGGTCAGATAGTGAATTTCTTTGATTTCTTCTGCCTCTTTTAGTCATTGAACCTCTTCTACCACTACTTCTGTATGATGCAGAGCAGACTTCCTGGGCTTCTACATTACTGGCTTTCTTTGGGGATCTACATTTAGTTGATGACTGATTACTTCGGGATCTATTCATGGCATCTCGTAGGGCGTCTATGCAAAAACCTTTTTGTTTTTTCTTAGAAACTCCATCAATTCGGTTTCTTCTTGTTCGGTCATACTTGTGCCGAGCAGGAGGTACCGATCTGGATCCTCCTAGGATACATTGACTTTATTCAAATCTTCGGTTACCTTTTCTTCGGCTATTCGGCTATAGTCATAGATTGTTGGGCCATCATTTACCTCAATGGCTTTTACCTCAGGGTACTGTTCTTCACTCTTTATTGTGGCTAGGAAGCATTGCCTTACCATGTGTTGATCACCTTTGATTTCATCTACTTCCTTATCCATCTGAAACTTGAGGGATTGGTGGTAGGTTGAAAGGATTGCTCCCAAACTATATATCTATGTCCTACCTACAATAGCATTATAAGTAGAAGGTTGATTGACAACTAGGAATTCAGGGTTTACCGTTGCAGGCCATACCTTCACTGGTACAGTTATCCTTCCTATTGGCCACACCGGGTCTATGCCAATGCCGATCAGTGGACTCATACACCTCTTGAGTACTGAGTCTTTTAGCCCCAATTTCTAGAATATACTGTAGTACATGATGTCAACCGAACTCCCCTGGTCCATCAATACTCGCATTACGTCATTGTTGGCAATTTGTAAAGTTAGTACCATGGCATCATTATAGGGTTTCTGTATTCCCTTGAGGTCATCGTCTAAGAAGTTAATCCCTTGTATCTGGCTTTGGCTAGAGTTCTCCTATGTTCTTCGAAACTTGCCCTCATCCACCTTCATTGTATGGGCCAGGGTCCTAGTTTGGTGCCAAACAACTGCTCGGGTAATTGGCTCAATACTGTCATGGATCATCTTTACCACACCGAGAGGAGCATCTCTTTGTTCGGACCTTTGGTCTTGTACCTGTGTTCTCTCTTCCAAAGCAGCTTTCTCAGTGTCAATAAACTCTAGAAGATGTCCTACTCGGACCAAATCTTCCAAATATTTTTTGAATGTTCGGCATTCCTCAGTCATGTGACCATGATCTCGGTGATAGTGACACTTCCACTTCTAATCTCGTCTGTTCGAGTTCCCGATCGACTTTGGTGGCCATTGAAATAAGATTTATCTTTAATCTGGTCAAGGAGGTTGTGTAGAAGTTCTTTGAACACTATTTGCATGGCTTGGTAGGCTGTTGACTCCTTTTTCTCCTAGGACTCCTTCTTGGACCTCTGCCTCTGAGGATGACTCAGGCTATAGGACTTTGGGCTTTGTTCGGTCTCCTTTAGTTCGAGACTTTCTCTTTGCCTTATGCGTGGTTCTCGTTGGGGTTCTTACCTCTGGTTCATTCGCCTGAACTCGTCAATTTCTCTGTCACATTGTTCTATTTTTTCCTTAAGGTTATTAATGATCTTATCCCGCCTGGCCAACCTCTCCTCTAATCTTCCTCTGTCCCTAGAAGATGGAGGAGGACGTTCTCCTCTAGAACTGGTAGTAGGATAACGTAACTGCCTCCCATTATGTGAGGTGTCGTCCCTACGTCTTTGAATCTCCGACAGAATCCTGGGGACCCTTGGCCTGGGATAATTGGTATTGATCTTTGAGGGATGTCTCCCTGTCCTCCTGCATAGCTTCCAGTAAATTCAGTAGGAGTCCGGCTCATGGTTCTGTTGGTTCGAGATCGTCGTTCTTACAGACAGCGCCAAATTGTGCGCGTTGTAAATTGAATGGCACAATCAGAACCAATTGGATTGGTCCAAATATGGTGACCCCGAACAGATCTACGAACTGAATTTCTAGTTGGCGAACTCACTAGAGGCTGCTGGTGTTGTTGCCAAACTCCTACAAGACAAGGAACACTGTTAATGCTTTCTGGCCTGGTTTGACCGAAAAGTACTCCGATGTTCAAGTTAGATTTTTTTTTGAGAGGCTTCTAATCGAGAATTGAGTTGGAATTGCGTACCTGTGGGTATAGAGTGCTTGCCTTTATATAGGAATTAAAACCAGAGAGGTTGAATCCTCTTAGGACTCTGCGTCTTATCCCTTTTAAAATTTTGCCTTATCCTAAAGCAATGAGAATTGCTTTTGGATGCTATATTCTTTATTCCCGAACAATTTGCATTAGGAATGGTATCTCTTTGAGTTATTTGTTTGTCTAGGGCCAATTTGGGCTTGAGTATTGTGGGCTACTTCTTTTTTGGGTGACCCAAACTTGTTATGGGCCAAACAATTAGCGGCCTAGCCTCTTGATGTAATCTTCAATCCTGTTTGCTCTGGGCTAGACCTCAAGCCTATACATTTGTCCGCCCTCATTAAACAATGTAGATCAACTCAAAATTTGGTTAGACATTTGTATTTATATTCTAAACAGGAGTTGGGTGAGATATTTGCAGCAAGAGGTGCATAGAGGTTAAAATCGTTTTATTTAAGATTCTAAAATTTAATCGAAATCGTTCATTATAGTTAAATCATTAAATAGGTAATTTCAATAAAAAAATCAAGTCAATCGAACATTATTATTTATCTATTCAGAGTATGTTTATTTTGAAAAGTTTAATTGGCTTAAAATATTTTGAAAATAAATTGTCAAACAAATGTATCCGCATCCTGTGGCTAATTTTTTTTGATTGATTTGATTTTTTACAAAAATTACCTACTCGATAAGTTCAGCACAATGAACGATTCTGATTAAATTTTAAAATCTCATATAAAACAATTTAAGCTCACAACAGTTTAAACAATTTAAACAATTTAAGCAATTTAAACAATTTAATTTGATTTAATTTTAAAATCTCATATAAAATTAATTTGATTTAATTTTAAATTAAACTAAGAATCAAACTGTTATGAACAATTCTAAAAATTTAAAAACAGGAATCGAATTGTATTTATCATGGAATCGAATCAAACCAAATCGAACCGATAAATAACAGGTCGGTTCCAATTTGGGATCGCAGTTCTAAGGGTAAACATTTGTTACCTATTTTATGTTAGAAAAATTATTATATTTATTTGTTTAT